>VZTM01017896.1:14117-48866 GCA_013400555.1 Jacana jacana | reverse complement strand
TCTGATTTCACTCTCCCCATTTCGTTCCTTACATAAAGCAGAAAACACACGCGAGGAAAAGCAGCCAGAAGGTCCCTCAGTCTAGAGGGGGGCTGGGATGTTGTTCAAGACAATTACTCTGGGAGCCTGTGTAGCTATGCAATAGCAGAGCCAATGGAGCCCTGGGGAATTACATCAGCTTTTTTGCTTTTTTGCTTTTTTTTTTTCCCTCCTCCTAAGGGGAAAAATCCTGAATAGGGTTATGAGCTGTCTAACTCTAATCAGCGCCGTCCTAGTTCACAGCAAAGCGTGCAGAATGAACCGAGAGCAGAGCACGCAGAGCTGCTGCAAAGCACTGTTCTGAAAAAAAAAAAAACACCCCAACAACCCAAGGCACCTAATTTCCTGCGAAGCCCCAAAGAATGGAAGGGATAATACGAAACGCAGGCTTCTTCCTGCTAATCCTCTCTGCGTATACTCTGTTTCACCTTCCATCTCCCTTTGTCTCCTTGCCGCCGTTCGTGACTCAGCACCGCCTTTCATAAAAGCCCTCTGTCTCTCTCCCAACAGCCTCACGCTCCTCTTGCTGGCCTGCAGGTCTGCCTCCTTTGTCTGCCCCACGTAACCTGACTCATCTCGTCTTGGACACCAGCCTTTTGCCACTCGCTTCCTGACAGTACGAAATAGCACTCTGTGTCATTAGAAAAACCAACCAAACAACAAACCAAAGCAGACCACCGTATTTCCACTCGAGGATGTTAATGCTGGAGGATTACTCAGCTAATTGCAATGCTAACTGCGCGGCAGGTTTCAGCCACACCACGGTCTGGTACCTCCCGGCCGTGTCTCCCAGGAGGGCCCTGCAAGAGGGCTGCTCGCTGAACGGGCGCTTCAGCCCCTGCTAAAAGTATGGCCCTGCTTCCTGCAGCATTGTGCCACCTGCACTGCTGGATGGAAAAGCCCCCAGACCCCCTTCCGTCTCTTCCACCAAACAGTGGCAGCACCCACGGCTGGTACTTCCTTTGGTTTCCACATCGCTTGGAGCGCCTTCCCCACCCCCCAACCTGTGACAATAAGGCAAGATTTAAGCCCTTGCCAGCCTAATGGTTCTGACATGCAGACAAAATGAAATAACTCAGAGTGGAGCTGGCAACCAGGAAACTTCAGAAACAAATTGATCTGGCAAGGAGTTTTCATTATGCTTCAGGGAACAGGTTGATCTGACAAAAATAGAAGTTGGCAAATAGATTACCTCTTGGAAACCGGCGCACCGAGGTGGTGCAGTGAGATGAGGGGTGGTGTCTGATCTGTCTCCAGGAGGTAGGGTTGTCTGGCTGGGTGGAAACGAGGAGATCGAGCCCTCTTTGGAACGGAGATTTTGTCATTTATGTGTTTCACGAAGCACCGTGCAGGCTCGCAGCTTTCTCCCGCGGCTCCTGTCGCAGTCAGGAGACTCTGCCAGTGCACATCAGCCCTGACTTTCTGCAACTCGTTCTGCTCTCGCTCGGCACCATCATGGTGTCTGCTTGCTTTTGACCTTTCCTCCCTCTGTCTCATGGGCTTCTGCTCCACCTCAGCTTCCCTCCTGAACGTGGCCAGGGAGGGCAAGGAGCCATGGAGGAGATTTTGCCCAAGTTGCCCAATTGTGGCAGCTGCCACAGGAACCATGTTTTTATACCTGAAAAGGCATGTTTAATCTTTAGTGCCGGGAGAGGAGAAGCTGTTTATAACTCGATACATAGTCCTTTAGTACAGCTGATGGGAACACCGTGCCTCCAAAATGGTTAGAAGATATTTACAGTGCACAAAAATGTTGTGCCATCAGCGTTAAACGTGCAGACCATTCATTCTCTTAAAAAGAAAATAGCACTGTTCTGACATTTCTAGTAATTAAAAAGGATTTCTCTGTCTCCACCTGTGAATAAAACCTTCTAAAAAGTAGCCTGTTCTTTCTGTAAATTCTTCCTGTCAGCTTGCTCTTGTGGTTTTGTTTTTTTTTAACAGATTCATCTTTCAGCTACTCACTGTTCCCTTATATGGTCTCTCTATACATCTGGGCTTTTTCTTAATGAATGGTATTCTCCATACTCTGTTTTGATACTTGGTAAGAATAATAACTTCTTACTATTTCATAACACTATGGGCATGAAGGTTTTTTTTGTTTTTTTTTTTAAAATTAACCAGTATGTGGTTTTCAACAGAATAAGTACCATCAACTAAATGATTTAACTAAGTGGTACAAAAAGAATAAATGTAGGTCCCAAAAGTTGATCAGAAGTCCTTTGGTAAACATTGGGAAAAATACTAAATACTTTGGTCATGGCACACACAGACGTTTTCCTACATATCTAATGGTGGGAAAACAGGAAATAAAAAATGATTGCGGAAATATTACCTTGTTTGTCTTTTTCTATGATAATAATGATGTATCTCATTAAACATTAAAGCACTCCAACAAAAATTAGAGCGCATCACAGTCATTACATTGCTGTGAGTCCGTTATTCATAACTTGGGAAACCCTGTGGGCTTATCCCTGCTAGGATAAGAATATACTTTTCCAGGAGCATACGCATTCACAGGGATGACAGAAGAGTGGTGTAGTAGATCAAACACGGACTATATATAGGAACTCTTGCAATTTATGTGTTTGCTCCTTTTCTTACTGTCTTTCTGACAATTTCATGGTTTCCTGCTGGCAATCCATCTGTTGCACTCTTAAGTTAAGGTGATGTACAAATCTTGCAGTAGTTATGAAAGCGTTACAAGGGAAGGGTATATTTTTGAATTTTTACATTACAAAGCAGTTTGCAAAATATACAGATAAAAATGCCTAAAAGATAATGATGACAAGCTGTTATAATAAGGAACACAAACACGTTTTTCTACCATCCAAACCTTGCAAATGTATTTCAGTTGTGTGCAGCTGTTAGGAATGAGTTGTCCAGGTCAATGACACCTACATTTTTTTTTGGTGTTATAATTAGCATGTAATCCAGTCATGGTTCTGAACACTTTAAAGTATCTCTTTTAATTCACACTATCTTTTAGTAGTCAACACTGAACGCCCAAACTATAGTTTCTAGAATTCCTTGCAAGTTTGGGATTGATGAATCTAAATAGTTTTCTACGATTTGGGAGAAAATAAGTCGTTTTGTTTTGTTTAAAAATGCCATCTTGTTCTTGATTTTAGTCTTTAGTTCCAATCAAGCCGAATTACTTCTAACCAGTGCATTGGTTAGACTGAAAAGATTTGTCATAGTGGATTTTTTAGGTCTTGGGACGCTTAATGTATTCCACAGTTAACTTAAGGTTTATTAGCCAGTCTAGGCTAAAGTTACATATTTCATGAAAAATACCTTATGAACATAAATTACTGTGGGTGATGAGGATCATATTATTTAGAGTTTGAAAGCCATTGCAAAAGCTTGTTGAAAAGACTTACATTTATTAAGGTAGTTTTAGGCCTCATCTTCTGGCATTGTTAAAGCATATCTGAGGAATCAGTGAATCAAAAAAAAGGAGCTCTTCATTTTCAATCTTTCTCTCTTCCATTCTCCCTTTCCCTGTTTCTCATTTCTATGATTTCCATTTTCCTTCACCAAAAGAAATGAAAATACATGCTTTTTATGTAAAAATTATATCTCTCTTCCTCTCTGACCTCTGACCAGCAAAAGGTTATCTGAGTTAGTTTCTCTAGTATTAGTAGATACACTATTGTGTGAGTAGATGGAGGGTGAAGAGATGAGGAGAAAGAACAATCAAGCCATTCCTGCAGTGAACTTTGCCAGCCTAGAACTGGGTGACCTGGGGCCTCTTTCCATTCTTAACCCAGTTTTCTTGAGAAAAAAAACAAAACCACAAACGCATGTGAGGTTTAAACAGATAAGCATATTCTAAAATAATTGACCTTGACTATTTTCTCTATTCCAGTTGTTCGTTACCCTGATCTTTCCGAGGGAAGAAGGAAGCGTTTTATCACTGTACTATCTCTTTTGGAAGTTTTTACAGCCTACAGTTCTTTGCAGTATCACTATCATTTAAACATTGCTGGGGAACAACATTTCACTTTCCTTTGCCCAAAAATATTAAAGGTATGTTTTTCAGAAGCACGAATTTGTATTCAGTCTGAAAGGGGAAAGAGCCTGAAAAGTCATGCTTTCATGAAAATGTGAAGAAAAGATTTTTTTTTTTTTTCATTTTGATTCTTCTGAAATTTCTCAGGCAAATCTCATTGTGTGATTATTGCTGCTCACAAAGGATCGTAGCAGTATGAAAAGAATAAGGCAGGAGGGGAGGGAAGGAAGAGGAGGTGGTTGATTATGAATGTGAAAGCTTTATTTACACACACAGAGGAACAATCAGCAGCTTTGAAAAAAAGAATGCAGAATAAAGCACACACACACACACATTTTTTACATTTCTGTATGCATAATGGCCCTCTGAAAGAATCAACCAATTTGGTAATTTTACTCCACAGAGGATTTGTTATGCTTGTAAAGAGGCAGTAGTTTGAGTGACGCTATGTTTTTTCTTTTCTTTATGCTTAGTGCTCATGAGATTAAGTTGACAGAAGGTTTGGTTTTTTTTTTCCTCCTGTAGTCATCCAGTGCTCAGCATGTTGCAAGGCTGGTTTGGAGGGGAGACATAGCAGCTACCTCATTTTCCACAAAGCATGAACAGGTCAGACACAAGGTAGATTAAACGTGGTTCCATCAACAGATCTGAGAAGAAGCCCATAAAGGGGACACACAAGTGAGTGGAGGTGGAAGTAGAGCAACAAACACATTGTGATGCTGTTGTGGTGTCAGGAGCAGGTCACCCCTCACTGACTCATCCCTTCCTCCTATCATCCTGCACCCGAAGATTTGGAGGCTGATTCTCTGAGTGGTGGCTGTGCGAGCAGTGGCCTCTCTCATATTTAGCACGTGATGGCTTCCCCTCAGCTCCTAGAGGTGCTTTTGCTGCATTGCCTAAATCATTCAGGTCAGCAAAGAGTTGAATGCTGGGCAATAAACATCTATACAATGACATGTTAAAATCATTAACAAGAGGTGATAAAGATAAGGATTATGTCTGTGCTTTTTTTTTTTTTTTAAGAAACTTCACGTTTTTGCTGCTACTGATGCTGCTTTGTCACTGGTGGCTGATGTAGGCTTTTTAATCCCTGCAGTAATCAAGGCTGGCAGTATGTCTATGCCAGCAGCACAACTGGCATGAAGAAGCCTTGCATAGGCACTGTGTAATGCCAGTGGATCGGCATTTTCAGGTTACATATTAAATTCAAGTTGAAGGAAGAAGATGATCCAGGCTGGGTGGGGCTTTGAGCAACTTGGTCTAGTGAGAGATGTCCCTGCCCACGGCAGAGGAGTTGGAACTTGATGATCTTTAAGGTCACTTTCAACCTAAACCATTCTATGATTCTATGACTGAGAGTTAAAAAAAAATCCTATTAGTATTCTCCTTTTGCCCAACTTTCCTTGGGGAAAAATGTTCTGTGGAAAGACTTCCAAAGAATTCCCTCATGAATATATGCATGTGTGTGTTTGTATGTGTATGTGTGGGTATGGGGGGTGTGCAGGTGCACTGTACATATGTGTAGAGGCTAAGTGGTTTCAGCCAAAATTACCAAAGCCAGACTGACAGATGGCCCTTTCTCCCCCGAAAAAGAAAGGGAGAGGAAGAGGATAAAGAGATTTACAAGTTTAGAGTGATCTAAACTACTTAATGAAGTATGAATACTAAAAATAAAATAAAAACGAAAGGAAGAAAATAATGAAGTAGATCAAATATATACAAAACTGTATGAAGCTCCCAGGATGGCAATCACGTCATCAGCAGGCATCAGGAAAAGTCCCAGACTGGATTCAGTGATTGACAGGAGCTGGATTGCAGATCTGGAGTCAGGAATGCTTGGATTAGGATCAAAGGCAGACAAACAGATGGGGTCCTCCTCAGACATTGACCATCGAAGCAAGAGATTGACCCTTTTATCCCTCAGCTCTTATGCTGAGTGTGATGTGGATGGGATAGAATACCCCAGTTGGTCAGGTTTGGGTCAACTGTCCCCTATGCTCCTCCCTCCAAGTGTGACCCCTCAACACTGTTTTCCGCTTCCAACCCTCCAATGGGGCCAAAAACGAAATTCCCTGACCTTGGCTGTTCTAGCAATAAGTATAAGCAAGGGCCTCTCTGCACCATCCCTTGGGATAATCAGGTCTTATCAGTGTTAGAGTGAACAGTTTCTGAACAATGTGCTGTTAATTTCAGAGTTTAGTTGGTTAGAAGAGGCCCAGCTAAAAAAGTCAAACTACTGAAGAGAAAATTGGTTTGTTTTACTTCAAACCAGGACAAGAGGGTTATCCACCTGCCAGATCCTTGCTTCCTTCCTTTTGGGTTGGGAATGAGAGTGAGAACAAGACAATTGGTCTTTAAATTCGACAGGAAGTCTTTTGGAAAGACCCTTCTTCTACCAGCTTTGGGCCCTTTAAAAATGAGG
Organism: Jacana jacana; assembly: GCA_013400555.1. NCBI lineage: Eukaryota > Metazoa > Chordata > Aves > Charadriiformes > Jacanidae > Jacana > Jacana jacana. The sequence continues at coordinate 42,390 of VZTM01017896.1, read as the reverse complement.
AGGGTCAGGCCTGAGCAGCCCCAGGAGCTTGACTTTTGGGAATTTCTGCTAAGGAGGTGAAAAGCTGGAGGAACCAAGAATGGGTGTGCATGTGTGTGTGTGTGTGTTCACGTGCACAATCTGAGCTGTGTTCCTTGATAAGAGCTTTCTCACTAGAGGCATGTTTCCCTCTGGTCTGCCTATCTATCTCCTTTAGCCTCGATTCGTAATGAGGTCTGGCAGATGTACACACGTGTAGCGTGGTGTGGGTGGGGGTTGTGTAGGGCACAGCGCTATCAGTAGCGATGCGCTGCTAATCTGGTGGGTGTCCACGTAAGGCTGTGGCTATCCAGGCACCTTTAGCTCCTGCTGCCCTGTCACAGCGTCTTGATGTGGGTCCGAGGCAGCCTGTGACCTGTGACTCCCGAGTAGCAGGACCCTGCTTCAGAGTGTCAAAGGGCAGGTCATAATTCTTCCATGTCAAACACCTTTGCTAGGCTGCTTTTAGGTAATCCCAGGGCACGTCAGGATGTTATTTTCCGATGGCTGAGTGCGAGATTTGTTTCTTGCCCCCAGTCCTTGCCAGCAGCGAGGCCAAAGGGCTGTCACTGGTCTGCGCTGGCTGCACTGCATCCCTGGTTGCCAGCTCCCCTGTGAGAAGCAGTCAGGAGAGCAGGTGAAGCTGGAAAAATCCATTACCATTTCAGTGAGATTTAGCTGTATTCCCGTCGCTGCTTTTGGTGTTGTCGAATACACAAGTTATTTATTAATTGCTGCGGCAGCATGCACAGTTAGGAAGCGTGGGGTTAAAATAAAATGACTTAATATTTGCCTTTGTTTAAAAGTGGCGTGTTGCTATTGGGATGCAGTTGGAGTTGCACGCATCTCCAGAGGGACTCTGGCCTTTTATTTAAAAATGCTTTCTACACAATATTTTAAGTCCTCTCTATTGATTTATCTAGAAAGTTGAAAAATAATATAATGCTGTGTTAGATACAGCCAGTAATCTTTATTTTGAAATTTGTTGTATTATGGTGAAGACACACGGGACTCTAGTGGCATACAGCAGGAGAAAATACGTATTATGCAAAATATGCTGGGAAGGGTAGACACTAAGAATACTAAACATTTTCCACTGTAATCCCTGTCGTGACAAAACATCTCTCTTACTGATGAGGCTTGGATAAATATTTAAAACTAAAACATTTTGCATGGAAAGATGCAGATTCAGTGGCATGAAAATAGTCTATGGACTTGCGAGACTTTGTTAAATTTCATGTTGAAAAAAATCCAACACATGCCAAAATAATCTGAATATTTTGCCTCAACTTTCAAAATGAAACTTTCATTTTTTTATTTCAAATGGTTTTCCTGCCTGGAACTCTGCTTTCATTAACAACAGAAAAAAAAGCTCCACGTTGGAATGATGTGTGCAACACTGACAAGATTTTCAGTTCTGTGACAATCGCTTTTTCTGTCCTCATTCCCTTCTCCTCCCCCAGTGGATTTTTCAGAATTGCCATCAGCTAAAAATATCCATGATATTTGTGTGTCTGTGCCTGAATACTCTGCTTCACACATTTCCCCCTCTGCACTGTGTCACTTCCACAGCTATCCCACACTTCTTACACGTTGCTTTTCGGAGTTTTCATGATTGCCAGTCGTCTGTCTTACCTCCACGACACTGAAGTACCTTTTCTCTGTACCTTACGTCAAGTGACAGAGAAAGCTCTGTAGGAGAAACTTATTGCCATCAGTTTGTTGAGAGTTTTCTCTACCTGCATGAGGCTGTGGGTTTTGCCTACAGCCCACTCTGAACTCTGCTGTCTCTTGACTGATTTCCCCCTGTGTTTCGTAATACCAGCAAGACTGGGATGGTGCCTCCAAAATATCAGAGCTCCGTTTCCAGCCAGTGCTTGAAATGCAGGAAACTTTTTTCGTAGCTCAAGGTCTGTTTTCCTGCTTCTTTCCTTCCCACAGTGTGGGGCTGCTGGAGGGCTGTTACAAGGATAGGGGAGGGGGTAATGGAGGTGCTGGAAGCCTGGCTCTCCATTTCTATGCAGCAGATGTATACATTGTAGCTAAATAGTTGGTCAGGGCAAGCACAGTTCTGCCACAGGTCCCCCGCATGGCTGTGCACAGCCATTTTGCAATCAGAAGTAGTTGAAGCGGTGCAGGGCCTGGAGCCATCAGTGAATCTGCAGTGACGGGGACCTGCTTACCTCCATTTTAACCTCCATCTCACCCTTTGGTAAGGATGCCCCGATTGAACAGTGCCTAAGCAGGATGGACTTGGTTGACAGCTAATGGCTTTAGATCAGAAGGAAAGTGATGACAAAATGCAGGAAAAGGGTTCTTCGTCTATGCGTTAGGCTCCAGTAAAGGTGATTCATTACAGGTTCATGATGTGAAAGGTCCAAGACCACCTCAGTGTAGAGCTGTGTCAGTTCACTGATTTCAGCAGGCAAATGCTTATTTTCACCTCTCTGGCAATCTCATCACTAAGAGAGACTTGAAGTGGCAGTCTAGATCCCAAACCTTGCCCTCCAGCAAGAGCAAGCTTCAATCCCAAACACAGAAGAGGGCCTCATAAATCACTGTGTCAGGGCTAACATGCAGCGGGAGGATGGACCAGCTTTGGACATGGGGGATGACAGCAGTTTCTTCACTGTTGTGCACCGCAGTTCTGACATGGGACCATTCCCTGAAGAGGAAGATGTTATTTTACATCGACACAAGGCAAGTTACAACAACTTTTTCCTCTCCTATGGAAGAGAACCAAGAAGTGGCTGTATCAGTCCTACTCCATTTGAAGATTTCTTCAGAAAAAATATTTTCATAGAAACATAAAATGGTTTAGGCTGGGAGAGACCTTAAAAATCACCTAATTCCAATCTCACTGTCACAGGCAGGTACACCTCCACCTAGACCAGGTTGCTCAAAGCCCCATCCAGCTTGACCTTGAGCACTTCCAGGGATGGGGCATCCACAAGTTCTCTGGGCAACCTGTTCCAGTGTGTGACCATCCAAACAGTGAAAAATTTCTTACCAATACCTAATCTAAATTTACCCTTTTCTACTTTGAAGCCATTACCCCTTGTCCTTCCTTTTCTGAAGCTGGCTTGTGCTGCTTGTGTGTGCTAAAGCCACTGTGTCAGACCAAAGGGATTAGTGGAGGGCTCCACAGGAACTCCCAGTAGGGGCACCCAGCATGTGCCTTGTCCCCACCGCCAGCTCTGGCACCCATCTCAAAGCGCTGGTAGCCTCTTTGGAGACCTGGGTGACCGATCTCTAATCTGTCTGGGAGGACTACAGCCTCTGAGACACACAGCTGCCTTTAATCCTAGCAAAAATTTTGGTGGTGGTCACCCACCCGTGGCTGCACTCTCTAATTTGCTGGCACTTCACATCCTTGTGCACAGCCTATGGTCACACTTTTGGATTGTAGCATGAACCTGCCCAGACATGTCTGTATCACAAAGCCAGGAAGGTACTGTAGGAGTGTCAGAAGCTCCCCATGCAGGGCCTTGCAGCCAGGGCCTATCTCACCCCAGCCAGGCACAAGTCAGCTGGGGGCACCAGGGCAGCCCCAGCTCTGGCCATTGGGCACCTCTCTGGGGACAGGGATGGGTCACAGGCCCATGTTTGTGCCTGGCTCAGGGATCCCCAGATGGGCAGGGCAGGGCTGTGGGGAGCTGGAGACCAGCCCTGCTGCGGCGTCGCTGGGGCAGGGGCTGATGGCCCTTGGGGATGACATGGCCCTGGGTAGGGTGGGGAGCCCTGTGGGGCTGGTGATGCCCTCAAGGACATGATGGAAAGCATGCAGGTGGGCAGACATGGTTGCCTCCTGTAGGTGATTTAGTGATAGGCTTGTAGTAGCAGATAGAAAAGAGCAAATAGCAAGTCTCAGAAGGCCTTTAATATAAAACAACTTATTTAGTAATTTTAGTAAAATAATTTATTTTTGTGAATTAAAATGTGGCCCTTTAACTGTAACGTGTAGGTCTGGCAAATGATCCATTGTGTGAAGTATCTGACCCTCCAGGCAGAGCCTGGAGATATATTCCAGGGTTTTCTAGGTTTTTCTAAACTGTTTCTATCATATCTTTGTTAGACGGATTATGCATTTTGCTTCCCATTCCTAACAGTGAAATACAAACCTCATACTTTGGCATTTCCCACAAAGCAGAAACCCCTCTGCAACTTAGAAGCGTTGAATGCTGATTTACTCTTCAAGTGTGAAGGAATAAATTCCCCTGAAATCTGTTGTTTGGCGCCTAGGGCGTCCAGCTTGCCTCTGCAGCTGTGTGGGGTGCGGGTGAGGCCATCTCCACCACGCAGCCAGCCAGCCTAGTTTGCAGACCTGCTGTTGAAAAAACAAAGCCCCAGCCAGCCTGGAAGAGGACAGGAAAGCGTGCGTGGAAGGTCAAACACAGTGGTTTACCTTACAATAGAATTCCGACTTGCAATTGCAAGGCACGGGCTTGGAAGTTGGTCCTCCTCGGCAGCGGCCTTTCCAAAGGGGTCTACACATCTGTTGGAAAGGCAGAAAAACAGATTGAAGCAACTAATTCAAATGTGTATGTTAGGAAAATATGTATGAATATGCAAATAGAGCTACACTGCCATTACTCATACTCTGTAATAGGCTATCCAGTCCGATTACAGGAACAGAATGGCTGGTGAGTGACATGTTTTTGGAGTGGTGCTTAAAGAAGATCCACAAGACGCTGCTGCAGGACATAGCCTGAAGTCTGAGACTTTACAAACTTTGCATCTTTTGACACAAAGCAATATGTCAACATATGAATGTGCAGATGCTAATGTCTTAGTGTAAAGATGTTAATACATTTAAAATTTTATGCAACTTTATCTAGCCTTTTTGGACATTACAGCCATGTAATTATGATAAACAGTTTTATCTGCCAAGAAGCTTTGGGAACAAGCTCGGTGACCTGTGGCTTAGTGAACGTTTGAACTCTCTTAAGGCAGAATAAGATAAATTATTAGTGAAAAATGAAATACTTTTATGATGTTAGTGCCACTGGCAGTCAGGGAAGCTTTAGTTTCTTTGGCATGCCAACTGAAAAAAAGATGAGATATTTTCTTTCTTTCTCTCCCTTTTAGTTTTTAAGCCCAAAACACAAAGTAAAATTACCTGTAAAGCTGAATAAAAATAGTGTTCACGAGGCCCAAAGGATAAAAATAAAACTAAGCAATCAAGTGAAAAAAGGTTGGAAATGTGCTCTATTGCAAAAGGAAAAAATCACCAAATGAGAAAACCTACTGAAATAGATGTAGACGTGCCACAGAAAAGGAAAAATAGAAGAAAAAAAAGCGATCCCAGAGGATCTGCCAATGCGTCAAGTCACGTCACAGAAAGCACTGTGGGTGTGTGGCGTTAAGAGAGGATTTTATGTGTTGCTGTCAATAAAACAGCATCTAAATTATGCTGCAAACTCTTTCCCTGTTTATCAGGGGAGAGAGAAAAAAAATATCTTTAAACAAATAAGCACTCTTATATAGGAATTCTGCCCTCAGACCCATTCAATTTCACAGAACAGAAGTCTGTTAAAGGAGGCTGTTACATTAGAAACAAATTTGATATGTCAGGTTTAACCCCGTTGCTATAAAGACTGGGATCCAATGGCACACAGAATGCTTTGCATACAGAAGAGCAGATATTTCTAGGATATCATGGTTCCCAAGGTTTTACATTTAAATATCGCCGAAGAACAAAATATCGTCAGTTGTGAATGGTGTTCTGTCCAGTAATGCATTTGGAAGAAAATCCACCATCTCCTGCAAGTATATGGTCTGCATGAAAATGTAAGTTTCTTCTTTTTTTCAGGATGGATGGCTGGTCATAACAAAAGCAGCTGGAATAGCTGATAGCTTGGTGGCTGTAACACTAATACATAATGTGAAAACTTATGGTTCTCCATTTCTCATTATTCTGACTTGCCTTTCTTGCTTCTGTACAGAAAGTTATGTCTCCTGTTCATTGCATGATGGAATGAAAACACTGTTATTCTACCTGGAAGTTTTCTTTTTGCAGTGGCCTACTTATCACTTTTTAATTACACAGTTTGTCAAATCACATCCTATTTGTTCTTTCATTAAAATATTTAAACCATTTTATTATAAGTAAAAAGGCAAGTTTTACATTTTCATGGTCAAACATTTTTCTCTGTCTGAACTGTTGCCTCCCATGTTTATTTGCAATAATACATTAGGTCTCTTCTTAAAGACTTGGGAATCTGCAGAGCTGTGTAGAAAAGGCTTATTTAGTTTAGATCACAGCCCCATGTACATTAATCCTGGATCTGCCCACTGTCAGATGAGACAATGAGTATAAATTAATCTGGATGAGGTATGAGCACACCATCATATTTTTGCTAAATTATCCAACACAAGCAACATGGTGTTTATGCCACAGTTGGGCTTTGTTCTGACTCAGGGAAGGCAAAAGACATCTGATCCATCATTAATCTGCCAGGGCAAGTTTATTTCTTAAAAACAAAGCAACCCCAAACAAACTGAAAAAACATGAACTCTGACTTTAGCAAAGCCTGTGACAAAGTGGATGAGAAGGTGGGTAGAAGATTAGTTATACCATCAGGCCAAAAGGGTGGAGCTACTTTTATGAAGTCCAGCTGTCTGTTGGTTTCTAATGATATCTCACAGGGGTCAGTGCTGGCACTGCTACTGTTTAACGCCTTTGTCAGTGAACTGAATGATGGGAACCTTCAGAAAGCCAAGCGAAAAGTCCTGTGTCTGGGATGGAGTAATCCCATGCACCAGTGCAGGCTGGGGACTGAGCTTTGCCAAAAAAAGAGTTGGTGGTCCTGGTGGATGACAAGATGAACATGAGTAAGTAGCATGACTTTACAGCAAAGGTGGCCAGCCCCACCTTAGGCTGAAGGTTGTGGGAACTGTGATGATGCACCTGGAGAACCGTGTCCTGGTTTGGACAGAAAAGACACTGATCTTGGGCTGAGTAAACTGTCCTAACTGACTCTTGGTCTGGGTGACCTCCAACCTGCATGAATCTACAGGTCTGTCTAGCAGTTTACTCCAGTTCAACACTTGGTGTCACGTCTGTGTGCAAACTCTTAACCTGGCTTTGCTGTGCCATGGGATCATGGCCTCGTTTTCATTAGCCATGCCCCTATGACACTTTTCCCAGGGTTTTAGAAGAAGTGGAAATCCTGTGCAATTCATGCACGTGGGCTCTGCCAGTTGCGCAGGTTGGAGGACTTACTGCAACCTGAATAATGTGCTGCTTTTCAGTTCTGAGCTAAGGACCAAATATTCATGAACGTGTGCATGCACATTTCCTGGGTATCGAAAAGCAAGTATGTAGCTGGGATTAAAAGGAGTTCAGGAAGATTTATCAACACTGTCTTAAAGGCAAGGTAAGAAAAACAGTTAAAAATAACAAAGGAAATCTACATATTATAATTTCCTCTGTTGTCACCTTTTATTTAGAGAGCGTTAACTTAGAAATTCTTATGGATTTTCAAAAACGTCAAATCTGAGGTGAATATGGCATATAAAACGCAGAACCTTTTCATACATGGCCAGAGTTTTTCAGGGGGCTGTTAATTGTTACCATTGAAATTCTTTTAAAATTAGGCAAGGGAGCATTTCCCGGAGTGGCCTATAGCATGTAGCTAACTGAACTGGTGAGTATCTGCAATTCTATTGCTGTATTTGCTGCAGAATGATGAAGGGCTCGTCTGTATTGTCTTTCCTATGTGCTGACCTGGGAACAGGCTTTCCTGTTCAGTGGATGTATTCTCTGGGTGCAGCTGGGGGTTGATACTGACAATATGAAGATTCAATTTCCTGTTTCATCTCACACATTTAGTTGTGGTGTGTTGTCTTACAATATGTTTCTTTTTGTTTACTCCTGTTTGTTCAGTATTGGACTTGTCCTAAGGAAGTGGTAAAATGTCACAATGCGTAGGTAGATTTCCCAACACAAATCAGACAGGTAGATATTTTAGATCTAGATATTTTAGAGCTACTTGTAGTAGAGTTAAAAAAAATTCCCCTTTTATACACACTATTTCTTTTCATAATTCTGTCAGTAGAGGAAAAAAAAAAAAAAAGTTACCCCATCTTTCCTTTAAACATCACCCTGAAATCTAGTTTTTGGTGAGAGAAGAGTAAAATTGAAATGTGGATCTGGACTTCGATACCCAGACCCAAAGATGCTTCATTCTGTGATGAGTCTACCTGGAATTATAGGAAATGGTTTAGGAAAATAGGCCCATTTTCATTTTCCCAAGACTGAAAACTTCATAGTATTGAAGCATTCCTGAAGGATTCTTATATTCTAATAAGGATAAGAATGTTTATTTTCATTGCAAGACATTTATTGTGAGTATTCAAATCTGGATTTTTAATTATTTGCTCACTGGAGTATTGCACACTGAATGTTCTTTTGGTATACAAATATTCTGAATTACCCAAGGGAAAAGGAGTATTACATGAAATAGCATGATGGAGTTCTTTGAAATGTTTTGACTGCTGCTTGAGGTATTTTTAGAAATAATCAGAGAATCGTCTTGATTTAGAAAAGCTTCCTCCTGAGCCACATAGTCCGTGCTCTTGTGCTGTAGCAGAGCTGGATATTTCTGTGCAAGGGAGGAAGCACGGGCTGACAGTTGCTGGTGAGTTTCCTGCGATTATCCCAGCTGTGTGGAGCTGCAGTCACATGCTGCCATAGGAAAAGCCCTTGTGTATAACAACATAACAATATGCTGCATGGTTAACAAAGAGGCGTCTGCCCACTCTGACCCATTAAGACCCTCACCGTCCCAGCCCTTTAAGGGTCCACTCCAACAAGCTGGACTCCTGATGTAAAGATATCAATGGGGAAGGTGGTCCCCTTGCTTTCTAATTCCACTGCAAATTCACCTAAATGTTTATTTGATTTCCATCTCACTACTAAATGAGGGAAAATTAATTACTGTGAGAAGAGGAAGAGGACACAAATCTATTTTTGGTCTTGAGGAAATTAATTAATTTAATCTGATATGGTTCCCCCTGACAAACACATGCTGGCTACCATTTCACATCACCTCATCAAAGCATAAAGATGTTTACAAATGGGCAGAATCATTAATAATTTGCCAGCTGGCTAGCTAGGCTGCTTCGGCTTTAACTGTTGAAGCTCCATTTTAGTGTGTGTCTCTATTATTTTAGAAAGGATATATTGATATTAACTAGAATAGAAATAAATTTTAGTGTATTTTACACTAAAGGTGTTACAAGGTGTGTGCCAAACACTCATACCTGAGAATATGGCTGGGGTGGAGTTCTGGTGGTACACAGAAATGTTTACTGTAGGAAACAAAAAGAAAGTAGCTTAAAATATTTACCATTTTTCCATTGACATGGACGTAGTCCCTAGGCCAGGGGTAAGTTAAAAAGTCTTTAGGAGAATTGCCATGTTTTCTAAATCAGGAGCTGGTTTTAATCTGCATGGACGACACCACCCTGATCAGCTCTTATGTGCTGAGTAGATAAAGGCTGTGCTGGCCTGACAGCAATGTGTCTCTACTTATTTCGTGCTGGAATTTGAACTACACCAGTCTACCAGTGACCTCGCACACTATACAGGGATCATTACGCTGTGCCTGAGTTACCTAGGGCTTCACACCAGCCAGCTGGCGAGTTTGTATGAGATCCATTTGGTCTTCACTGCGGTAAAGCTGATGGAATGATTATTTCCTAGTAAGCTGTTGAAAGCGCACACTGGAAGGGAAACGTTTATTGCAAGTACAGCTCAAGTAAGGGACTGGTTTTGGAAGGAATTCAAACTTTGAGAACTGGCTTCAGAATAAGTGCGCAGAGAGACTGATTAATCTTGTGACACTGATGAGCATTAAGTAGCTGTATGGATTAATGGTTTCTTTAAGCTGAGACTGTTTATTGCTCTGGAAAAAAAAAATCTCTTTCAGCAGCAGGAAAGTTTTGAGTCCTAACACCTTTTTTTTTAATTTATTTTTTTTTATTTTCCTTCCTTGGATTGTTTGTTTTTAACTGAGACTGTTTCTGTCTGAACTGGCTCATCTGGAAATTGAGTTGTGAGGTTGCTTTGTACCTTGGAGATTTTGTTGTGAGAAGGAATTTACGTTGTAACAAGGAAATGTGTGGAGACAGGGAAACACAATGAAATCCTAAGTGCTTTTTTGATGGATTTAATGATGAGTTTTCTTTAAGGAACCACGCAATAAGATAATCTTGGGATAGACAAGCTCTTACTTTTTTAAACTGAGTTTGTTTTGATTTGATTGATTTTGGCTGAGTGCCCCTTTGCTGGAGGCTTTTATATTGTTTAGACTTGGCTTTCAAAACTGATTTGGGAAAGTTTTTTTCCCTCAGAGTATAGCAAATACATTATGCATATATTTGGTGTAACATTTTTCCATGTATTTATCTTCTTTTTCAACTGCTGATTTTTCAGTCTTCGGAATGACATTAGAAGACCTGTGTGTGCATGTGTTTGTGTGCATGTATGTGCATTTGTCATTTTTACAAAGTAAAACTAATTTATAAGTGGGGGTTCACATGATCCAGTACTGTGATTTGCATGCTGCCCTGTGATAAACCAAGTTAGGTCTTTTCATGCCACATTGTCCACAAAGTCTCATGTTGTTTTGGGTGTAGCATAAACAATTCCCTTCGTACTTGTCAGTACTTTATTTAGTTTCATCTTTGAATATATTCTTATCCCAAGATATTGATAGAGGGCTTGCAGTGCGAGTTCTTGTCTTGCTCGGTGCAGTTCATTTATTTGCAAGAAGAGTGGAGAAACGGGCATTGCTGGGAAACAGCACCTCCCCCACGCACTATGAGATGGATTAATGATCCCTTCAGTGTAAGATCCAGACTTTGGCAACAACTGAAACTGAATGAAATAAAAAATAGATAAAAGTGCTACCCTTCAGCCCCGGTAAGACCGCTGAAGCCATTTGATGTCGACCTGTTAGCTGCTATTACAGGCAACTCATGTACTGAAGTCAGGTGAGGATACGCAGATGACCCATCATGAAGGCAGGGGTGTGAGGTACAGGGAGCAAAAGAGACCAGGTCAGATCAGAACAAGAGCGGGGAGGAGCTGGAGGACACTTTGGGCTGTTGAGCCCGTGCCCTGTTTGTTGCAAGTATTAGATTGTGTGTTATGAATGAGACAGGGAACTAAGGAAAGGTAAAGATTACTGGTTTTGGCAGGGCAAGTGAATGTCATCATAGAGAGCTGTTTTTTAGTGTATTCAGGACACTATACTGAACATGTCTCGAATCTGGTTTCATTCTTTGATAGGTCTGTTTGGTACGTGTCTTCAGGAAGACTGTTGATACTATCCAGCTTGAAATTTTTGGTAAGTGACTTTATGAAATTTGATCTTGACGGGGCAGCCTTGGCTGGAAAAGCCTTACTGCAGGGCTATCAGCCTTTCTTTGCAAATATGGAATGATGCTTCCATTGAGGTCTTGCCAGGGTTTGCTCTGGATTGTATTCTTTTAAATAGAAGTTCATTAATAACATGTGTGATGGAACAATTCACTTATTTAAAATGTGGAAACTTGTTAGGGTAAATTATATGTTTAGAGGAAAGATCAGAATTCAAACTGTGTTTAGAAAATAAGAGAGATGCCCCTCCATCATTGCAATGAAATTTGATAAGGAGTAGTCCCCAATGCTCTGTTAAGGAGCCTGAAGTTATATCACAGATACACACAGGAACTGACAATATAACAACCAAATCACAATAAATTGCCACAAATTCAGGTTGTACCTGTCTGCAAGCCTCCTGTGGGGAAATGCTCTTGGCGTGCAAGTTATGCTCCTGCAAGCAAGAAGCCGGACTTAGTTTAGAAATGGAGTAGAAAAATTTAGAAATGGGGATGTGTGGATGCAGCAGGAGAAGTCTACAGAAACTATAGCTCCCCGTGGCTAGAAACATCCCTTCCGTGCAAACGTTATGCTTGCATCCATCCTTTCCGGCTGTCCCCAAAACCCCAAGGCACTCCTTGCTAGCCCCAGTGACTAGAGGAAGCAGGGATGCTTTCATGATGTTGCCTCTCCAGCACACAGTTCACTGCAATGGTGGGCACAGCTTTATGAGCAGCTTCTTCCCCTCCATATAATAAGAGCAGCGTGTGTGTCTCCAGGTTCACATCAGTTCTCTGGAAAAGGGGAAGGAAAGGCAGAGCGGTTGTCATGAGAACAGTGAACTGTGCTGCTGCTGTGCTGTTCATTTCCTTGGGATCAGAGAAGGACCATCAACGAAAGTACGATGGGGGAGAACTATAGGATGCTGTGGGAGGGATTGCCATCCGTTCCCCAAAGGCAACCTGGGCAGGTGTGTTTGTGGAAGAGAATTGCAAACAAGATGGATTTTCCTGGTTGGCTTTCTGTAATTTATAAGCCACGGATAGAGTACTGAGCTATGGGAAACTCATCTGGTGATTTTCTTTCTGCAGTGTTCCTTTCCCAGTAAGCTGGGCAAATGCTATTAGGCCTGTTCTGTGAGATATATCTTGGACTGGAAATCCATCTGTGAAGCTAGGTGAATAGTTGAGCAACTAAAAAGTCATCTCTGTCTTGACTGAAAAAAATAAAAAGGCTTAATGTAAAATTAGGTTAGAGCATGTCTGTAAGAATTTCAGTGACAGCAGCTTGGACAGAGAAAATGCTACAATTTGCTTGCAGGCTTATGGCCAAAATTTACACTTTTCTGGAATTCTCCGAAAGTATAAAGCAAATTTATGCACATACTTGAAATATGCGTAACGCAGATGACTGAACCCCTCTTGGCTCCCTTCTCCTAAATGAGACAATGTAGTCAAGGAAAAGAAAAAAAAGACATAAATTTTCCCTCTTGTATGGGTATTATTTACAGAGTTGTTGCTTCCCAGTGGAGTTATAAACAAAATGAATAGAAGTAAAGGGTTCTTCTGTTATTTCTCGTAACTGCAGAAGCAGAGGAATTTCTGTATTTAGGAAGAGAGAGTTATCTGGACTGGAGTTCAGCTGTTACATTCACCCGTCTAAACTTACAGCTCCCTTTTTCGTTCACTCTGCACTTGGAGTTTTATGAGAGAGTATTCTCTCACATTTCTCCTAACACCCTTCTGCACACAGACTTTCACAGACTGTCTGACTCAGTAGTATAGCACTAGACAAGAATGGGGCTTAACATTAGCACTGACATTGTGTTATCTTCAAAACGTGGTCTTTCTATCTTCCACTTGAGATATTAATAAACTTCAAAAGCTACTTTCAATCTCAAATAAAAAAGCTCCGGGGATATCCTTAACTATGTCGGCACTGCTGCTGCATCTTGATGATAATCTTATCATGCAAAGGTGGGGAAAAATAAAGCTGATCTATAAAACATGTGCAGCACAAGCCACTGCGATTTCAAATTAAAGATGTCTGGGTATTGACCCATGGATCATTTCAATTACTTGCTTCTGTAGATATGCATGATCCACCACCAGCTTACCGCAATTTGGTTCAGATAGCGGATAGGCAAGTGCAGAGAAATGTTTCCTTTAAACTGTTGACATGCTGTCTGATAAGTAAATGCTTAAGTGATGTCATGTTGACTTGCTGTGATGTGATGGAAAGTAACAGTATGAATGGTGCATGCAACAGAAGAAAAAAGCCAAGGTCGTTTTCTGTGGTATCATCATGCCCTCGGCAGGATCTGTTGGTGCAGCAGAGTTGAGTCGACATTACTGGAGTTCATCCATCAACAGTCTGGAGGGAAAAGGGACAGGCATTGAAGGTGGCTAATTTGCAGAATTTGTGCTCCTAAATTTCTGCGAGGCAGTGGATGAATTCAATAGAGAGAAGAACTACTGTGTGTTTAAATAATTAAGTACGCGTTGGGAAATAATTAGTCCTTTTTGGGAAACTGTAAGTGACGGCTCTTGCCTTAATGGAAGGCTGTGTTTTAAACCATGGCGCAAATGGGATGCGATGGAAATGCAAATGAAGGCAAAATAAGCAATTCTCTTTTAAAATTTGGATTCAAGTTGTGTGTACCTATTTGAAGAGAAGTTCAAACGCTTTTTCAGTTGTTTTCAAATGGCCTATGCACAGACATGACTGAGGGTTAAAAGTCCCATCACCCCAGCCATCCTAGTTAAAGGTCCAGGCTGGTGCTGACAAGGGTTTATCTTTAAATGCTGATAAAAATTCCAGTGGCCATTCCTACCACTGCTGATCGGAGTTAACCCCCGACATGACAGTTGCCCCTAATTAAGTAAATGTCTGACAAAGGTTCAATCTGCTTTATAATGACAGAAAAGACCTAGTCAGTGGCTATACAAAAGACAATATAGTCTTGGCTTCAGAGACGTGAAAAAAACCCACAACCAACACCCCACCTTGCACAGTTTCAATGAAGAGTACAGAGCAAAGTGGTAGATATATATATATAGAACAACACTTACGCATACATATATAAATATACCCTCTCTACTTGTATACATTTGTATAATGAAATCCCTTATGTCTTCCTCCTTTCGGTTCAGCTAAGCCAGTTGCTGAAGTGGGGCTGTTTCCAAGTGCAGACAGGGCTGAGGTATGCATTATTGACTAAACCACTCCATTCTGGTCTCCTGGGGCATATAAGCATTTCAAAACCATTCATAATAACGGAGCCCAATCCTCTGCTGCAGGGCAAATGACTCTGCATCGAATGGCCAGCACAAAGCAGGCAGCCATGGCACGTTGTGTTACCTCCAACTGCTCCTCCCCCGTGCTGTTTGTGTAGGAAGAGCGGGCCAACATTTTTTATGCAGAAGCCAACCGCGGAAGACTTGGCACGTCTATATCCTGAGCTGAGTTACGTGCTCCTTAGCCATAGGGAAGGATTCAGTCGAAAATACGCGATTTCAGCTCAGAGACGTGTCTAAAAACAGGTCACGTACTTGTTTAGGTTTCCTGTTGAGTTGCCCTCCCCCAAAACAGAGGTTTATAGGAAATCCTGGTAAAGACATAATTGCAATCATAAACAAATGGCTCTCTGCAACGCTGACCTCCTTCTCTAGAGCTCTCCTAAATGTTAATGGCAGGGCTAGAGATCTATATTAGGCACTGTGACAGCAGGAAGAAATCTGGCAGCCTTACAGTGTCATTTTGTGGAAAATACATTGGAGCTGCTTCTGGAATAAATTTACATGAGAGCAAAGAGGAATCAAATAGAGACGAAAGCACAGATTTGCTTGCGATGATGTGGATGAGGATGGCAATTGCACAGAATGTTTAGTTGCATGTCTCCCTTCTGTTATTGTGCTTCTGAGTGATCAGCAGATGTCACTGGTGATGGGTGACACGAAGCCTGTCTCTGTTCTTTGGATCAAAAAGGAATTGTCACAGCATTTCTATTCCTTGGTGGCTTGGGAGCGAGACAGCTAAATGCCACAAGTTTCACTGTAAATGACCATGTATCCCCAGCTAATAATATGTGCTTGTGTAGCTAATGAGCTGGAAGATGGATACCTCACCATCAGATCTTCCTGTACTAAAATTGTCCCCAGAACATTTAAGCAGACCACATGCAAATATGCATATATACATACGTACACACATACGGAGATATATGTTCATACGTAAAAGCCCAGGCAGGGCAAACAGAGAGACTGTGTGTGCATCTCAGCAGGGCAACTTACTGCTGTTTATGAGCTTCTCTTTCTGTTGTCATAGGTCCTCTGAAATGCTGCAGATGAGCAAAACTGAGGAGACCTGCACCTACACACCAGAAAAGATACAACTTTTTACTGCTAGGATAAAAAAGAAGATAAAAATGCTGTCTGAAAAAACAATTGTGTTTGTCTCCTGATTAAAAGCCAAGTATTCAGTGACAGAGTTGATTAAAGCAAATCTGAAAAAATCTGGGGGACACCAAAGAACCTTCTTGTATTAGGGAATAAAAACTCCCACCGATCTGCTTCAGAAGAAACTAAAAGCCAAATATACAGAAAGGCTATGTCAAAAAAAGGGAAAAACATAACAGTGCAAGTACTTTCCAGAAATCACAGAAATCCAAGTAACCAGAGGCTTCATGTCAGGGGGATGTGAGTAGAACCGTCTTTGCAAACAAATGGAATCTTTTCAAACCAACCCTCACCCAGATACGTAACCGCTCTGCTGCTTATATGAAATAGAAGGGAACACTTAAATTATGGCAGGCGTTGAACTCCCGTTTCTGGAAAGTTTTGTAAATTGCACTGTGAAGGGACCTGGAAGTGTGTAACGGTCTTTAGAAAGCATTGAGCATTACCGCAGTTTTAAACGTTTTGCAGTACTTTAAAATCTACAGGACAAAACAGTTTTTCTTTGATCAGTCTGCAGTCATGTGTATAAGACGATAAGACTTCATAGAGACAGTTCTCAGTGCACTGGGTGAGAAGCACTTAAGATCTTGGCTTGTTAGTGTGTTTATATATTGCTGGATTCACTAACAGGTCTGGAGCAGAGCTGAGATAGACCAGCATAAAAATTCTGCAAAACAGGAGAGGTGCTGCCATACAGGTGATTTTTGAGTCTGTGGCAAGTGCTGGTTACATACAAAGGACAAAAGTGCAGGGCTTCATAGCATTCAAGACAAAAAACCCCTCTACTGAAGGTGACCGGTTTGTAATTCTACAGGGAAGCTGTGAACACACACTGTTTCAGAGGCTTGGGGTGTTGTGGATCAATAACCTCTGGGCCTGAAAAATAATCACCATACAGAATTTCAGTTCACTTACATTAAGTGTTAGAAAACATAGGTAACTACTGTTTTTTAACTGGTGCCTTTGAGACTGCAGCCTACTTTGGAAACAATTTTGTTACCGAAGACAGGCAAGGGAGTGAAGGCAAAAATCTGAAATTAACTGTGCCTTAAATCATTCCTCTAAACAGGGAAGAGTCTATTATTACTGCTAATGCTTTTACAGAGATCCAGCCAGGGAAAATTTATGTACATATAACACAGCTGTGCTGAAGTCCTTTCAAGGAGAGAATAGATTGTTGTTCAGAGCAGAAGGCTTAGAAAATGCAATGATCTAAGTCCCAGCAATTAAAACCATTCCGGTCCCTTTGTTCAAATTTTAATGTTAAGGCTAGCAGGTCCAAAGATTAATATTTCAGAGCCCTCGGAGGCCAAGATAAAGAGAAATCTTGTCTGTTCACTAGATACTGCCACTAGAAATTTGGATGTCAGATTTTTTTAAGCTATTGCAGCTTTTTCACAGGACTTTAGCACCTTGCCTTGACATAGTGGCTTAGTGATAAAAAAAGAAGTTTCATTATGGCAATATAAAAAGCAACACTTTGCTGGCGCATTTTTGCACTGGTATTGAGTGGAGAGGAAAAGCACAACATCCTAAAATCAGTAGATGCTTCTAAAATTATACGTAAGTGCTATCAAATCTACAACACATGATAGTGCAACAGGTCAGCTTAACAAAGCTTTTAACCAACAGGCAACCCGCTTTTCAAACGTTTCTTTGGGCGGAGGGACTGTCTCGCTGCCTTTGGCTTCTGCAGCACTGGAAACGTGGCTTTTTATCATGGTGGAAAGAACCTAAAATCTTATGTTACATTGTGTTGTGTTACACTGTGTTTTGGGAAATTGGTTCAGGTCATCCATAAAAATACGGATATTCAAATATGCAGAACTCAAGGACAGTAAAACAGCTTAGACCAACTTAAAGTGACTACATAGACATGGGTGCACATTGTACGGAGGTGTGCAGTTCCCTGGCAACTCGATTTAATGTCCAGGCTATTCTAAATTTAGGGAAAAGTAAGTTATCATTAAAAAAAAAAGACATTAGTGCGAGGAGGGTCTGAAAACTGGTCAGGCTCCGAATTAACAAAATGGTTGCTGTGTGTCTAGGTTTACGCGTGGTTTACCAGAGGTCCCGTGTTGCCAAGAACATTACCTTCACTTTAGTTAAGACTTCGTTTTTCATGCAGAATCACGGAAATGTTCAGGTTGGAAGAGATCTCTGAAGATTGTCTGGTCCCACTCCCTCTTCAAAGCACTGTCTTCAGGACTTCCTTTCTTCCTGAACTGGAGAGTTCAGCATGACCTTTGTCAAATTCCTAGCAGCACTAAAACTTTATCTCTGTTACCTTTTTCCCTAGCTCGTAGTGCTGATAAGATGTCTGTAAATGACATCATTTCTATGTGCTGTTCCTCAGTTTAGCCTTATTTTAATTTGTGTTTGCTCTTTAAACCTCGATCTCTTCTCATGGTCTGAGAGTGGAGGATGTGGAAAACCTAGTAGTTATCTCATTGTGTATTTTCACCTGAAATTCATTCTTTTCTGGAGGAGGAGAACACCTGGAGAGTAGGCTGCTTCTTGCAACCAAATGAATAATTGATTTATCTTTGTGATTCATTTGTCTTAAGAGAAGGCCTTAAGGGATGATGTAGGTCTTGGCCTTTCTTTAAGAACCTTACCCTTCTACTTCACCTGTTGCTCCCTAAACCCAATGATGCTTTGAGAACCTTTCATACTATTAATCCCCTCATAAGACATGACAAGCAAGCAGCAGAAAGCACTTCTCTGTGGAAAATGTGCATTGAAATTGGTGTAGCTTTATTATTCTGAATAAGACTCTTATGCCATACTCATTACTATAGTATGTAAGTACTTTCCAGTAGCATTTTGAAGAACATGACTAACATCTGTCACACACTCCTCCACTCCTTGGGTGGGGCAGAGAAGCACTCGCAGTAATGTTTCTGGTGTTTTTTAACACATATGCTTTGCATTACTGTTAGTGAGGGCAAGGTCAAAGAAAATGTGCCTTGCTTTTGGGAGGTGCTGAGGGCTAGGAATGTTCTTAGTTTCTTAGGAATCCGTTCCACAACTGTAGATCGGGTCCTGAAATGATCTTTGCCCTCCTTGTAGAACACAGCTACTAAATTTATTTTTACAAATAATTGGTTACTTTCTGAGGTTCACTGGTTTTTATAGAGGTCTGCTTAGTAATTTCACAAGAGTGACAGAGCAGGAACTAGTGGATTGCTTCCAACTTTACAGCGACAGCACTTTCCTCTGGAAACAGGGGAGTAGTTCTTGCCAGTGACCAGGGGAATGGTGAGCAACACAGACAGGCTCTGCCACAGGAGCTTGAAGCTATCAAGTCTGTGGAAACACAGCAAGATCTGCTGAAAACTTAACTAGTGGCACAAATCTGGAGTTGTGTGTCTCTGCTACAGATAGTTCTTCCATGGCAAAAAAACAAATATTAAATCATTATCCTGAAACTTCAGGTGATTTTTTTTCTGGTTGTCTGCAACCTGGAGAATCCTTATGATAACAACCATAAAGACAGCTGTGATTCCAATATTCTGGGAAGCTAAGATAGACAGAGGGGATAAAGTTTTACATATTTATGGTGACATAAGTGGTTGAAGACACATTCCAGCATGTTGTTTTAGATGGATTTCCATAGACACTGGTGTTTTATATTGGGATATAATGTATGTTGCTGTAACTGAGAAACACTGAGTTACAGCAATCATCTCATCCACCAGAAAGAGCTAGGGTTTACTTGCCAGTCTGATACAACATTCTTGTTTGAACATGGCATTACCACAGCATTACCACACTCTTCAGTATTAATAAGAAATCCCAAATGACTTAAATATAGGTGTCTAAATGTTTTAAGTCTTAGCCTGAGCTAATAATTTAGATTCTTTTTATATCTCTGAAGAGAGATAGACACCTCCATATAGTGATTTATCTGACCTGTAGATGAAATGATTTGCTTTCAGGAGGTGAAAATTTCTCACTATTGATTATATAAAGGGCATCTAGAGTGACACTCCTTCCTTAAACATCTGCATTCCTGTGCATATGATAGAGCAGGTGAATTCCACCTATATTTCTTCACTGACTGACTAGTGAAGACCCCAGAAATCTTCAGAATGATATTTTATTTTTTGTTCACTAGCAATTTCTTCCATGCTGATGTTCATCTTTGGCTACATGCTTCACCCTTGAAGCACTTCACCTTACTCTACACAAAAGGGCTTGACTGTATATGTCAAAGATAGCTCTCTGTATCATTACAGATTATTGGCATTTGCATTGTTAGCATCAAAATAGTCCATATAATAGGTAGTAAAGAAAAACTGATCATATGGTACACCAAAATAATAGATGCCAGATGAAAGAGAGATTTCCCCATCAGGTTTTGGTGGAATCACTCCAGAAAGACTCAAAACATTTTAGTAAATTACCTTTTGCTCCTGTCATGTCTTTTAGCAAATGTCTCATAATCTCCATAAGACCATGTATCTCATAGTCAAATGCTGCAGATATGCCCCAGATGAGAAACCATCTTCTGTGTTCCCTCTGAGGATAGAGGATCATCTGTGCTGCTAAAAAGGCTCCATTCTGTGTTCTGGCACGATTTCAGACTGTTCCAAGTTTAGAATGTGAGCATCAGTTAGTTGAGATTGTAGTTGGCCTTTGTTTAGTTATAGTAGAAGCTTACTCAGGAATGAGCACGTTGGAGGGCAGAGAGGTGGTGTCCAGAAGTGGTTTCCCAAGGACTGAAATATGGGGTTTGGACTTACTCCAGGCTGTCTTTCACTGGTTAGGAAATGCATAGATTGAGTTAAACCTTAGAGCTAGACCTTTTTATGGCAAATTAATGCTGTGGAATTTGGTAATACCATGAACTTCAGTGAATGTGTCTAGAATGGATATTGTTTGCTAGCAAGTGTGAACTTCTCAGTGCAGCAAAGCTAACATGACTGTTCTGTTTGGGTATGAAA
The DNA here is from genome assembly GCA_013400555.1 of Jacana jacana. Classification (NCBI taxonomy): domain Eukaryota; kingdom Metazoa; phylum Chordata; class Aves; order Charadriiformes; family Jacanidae; genus Jacana; species Jacana jacana. The sequence goes on along the minus strand of VZTM01017896.1, from coordinate 21,595 downwards.
CAGGCTTTTAAAAATCTGTTATGCTTCTTTTTTTCTCTGTCAGGTATTTTAATTACTGCCAACATTTCAGTGGCCGTCCTTTTTCTTACACAGGGTGTCAGAGAACCAAAAGTACAGGATCAGTTTTGAGGAACCATCTTTTTATTAGCCAAGCTGTGTGTCAGTGTCAGTGACTATGAGTCACAATTTCCTTCACCCCATCCTGTACAGGGAATAACATTGATTTTAACACTTTTTGTGTGGAATTTGTTGGAGGGCAAGAATTTTGGTCAAGTGAAGAGCCTGAGCCTTTTTTGATGTTTGAGGTCTGGAAGATGACAGCATCTGAAATCCTTATTACCCAGACCACACTTACAAGCAGTGTACTGTTCAGGAAAACTCATTCTGCCAGAGCTGTCACTTCACAGGGAAACTTTAAAAATAACTGTGAATTGATAACATCAATGTATACATTTTTTATTCCCCCCTGTGAGGTCTATTTCCTTACATTTTGAACCAAATTAGTTTCTATTGATATTGTTGCCTTTATTGGTATAAGGCATTTTGCTACACAAACCACTAGCAATTATTTCACTTTTGCTTTGATCATAAATCTTGTTAGGCAGTTTAACTCCTATGTGTATTCAAACGGAGTTTGCTTTAAAATAGAATGAATGATTTTGAGGTCCTTAACAAAATGCTATGGAGCCAGTCACGTTTGAGACTTATCAGCTGGTATTGCTGTTCTAAATATAAATGATCTTTTGTGTTCCTTGCTTTTTTTTTGTATTTTCAGGCAAAGGCAGCAATTTATTTTCTGATACGTTTAGGATAATCCTATGTCAAAGGGTGTTAGCTGGCTAAAAGGTTTGATAATAGGATACTGAGCTTTTCAATTCTAGATTATTTAACTTTTATCCTTTACTAGAGCAATTGCAGAGAATATGGTATCTAAGTGGCCTTACAGACCGTTCGACAACCTCAGTTTATGGTAAGCCAGTGCCTGTCTTACAAAAGAGATGAACTTTTCCTCCAAACTTTCTGACTGGCATCTTACTATAGTATGTCATTTTCAAAAGATGTTGTGGTTCTGCCAGGAACCAGATTAGGCAAGCCAAAACTCAGATAGAATTAAATCTGGCCAGGGACATCAAGGATAACAAGAAAAACTTCTATAGGTATGTCAGGGATAAAGGCAAGACTAGGGAAGATGTGGGCCCTCTCCAGAAGGAAAAAGGAGACCTGGTCACCCAGGACATAGGGTAATAGAGTTGACTAGGTTGGAAGGGACCTTTAAGATCATTTAGTCCAACTATCAACCTAACTCCGATAAAAAGCCCAAACCATCACTAAACCATGTCACAACAAGCACTATGTCAACTTGTCTTTTGAATACCTCCAGAGATGATGCCTCAGCCACTTCCCTGGGCAAAGAAATATGGAAATATTCCATATATGCCATATATATAAATTATTCCATATAACATATAATATACAACATGTATTATATGGGTATATTATATATATAATATATTGTATCCCATATATTAAAATATATATGGAGTATGGAAAAGACTGAGTTACAAAATGACATAGCTCTTCTCAGTAACATCCAATGATAGGACAAGGTGTAATGGGTGCAAACTGGAACATAGGAGATTCCAGTTAAATATGAGGAAAAATTTCTTCACAGTGAGAGTGACTGAACACTGGAACATGTTGCCCAGGGGGGTTGTGGAGTCTCCTTCTCTGGAGACATTCAAAACTCGCCTAGACACATTCTTGAGTGATCTGATCTAGGGGTTCCTGCTCCAGCAGGGGGATTGGACTAGATGATCTTTCAAGGTCCCTTCCAATCCCCGATATTCTGTGATTCTGTGATTTTTGCCTTAGTCTTCACCAGAAAGGGCTCTAGCCACATTGTCCAGGTTGCAGAAGGCAAAAATATGGGCTATGAGAATGAAAAACTGCCCACTGTAGGAGAAGATCAGGTCCAAGACCATCTAGGGCACTTGAAGGTGGCTAAGTCCATGAGACCTGATGAAGTCCATCCACAGGTCCTGAGNCACTGTCCCACATGACATACTGGTCTCGAGGAAAGTCATGGATTTGACAGATGGACTACTTGTCTGGATGGCCACACTTAAAGGGCTGTGATTAGTGACTCAATGTCCAAGTGGCAGCCAGTGACAAGTGGCATTCCTTGAGGGTTGGTACTGAGACTAGTGCTGCTTAACATCTTTGTTGGAGACACGGTCAGTGGGATAGAGAGGACCTTCAACGAGTTTGCTGATGACACCAAGCTGTGTGGCATGGTCGACACACTGGAGGTCGACATACTGTCTCATCCAGAGGGACCTGGACAGGTTTGAGAGGTGGGCCTGTGCAAATCGCATGAAGTTCAACCAAGCCAAGTGCAGAGTCCTGCACATGGGACATGGCAATCCCAGGCACAAATACAGGCTGGGTGGAGAATGGATGGAGAGCAGCTTTGAGGAGAATGACTTGGGGTTGTTGTTGGATGTGAAGCTCAACATGAGACAGCAATGTGCACTGGTAGCCCAGAAAGCCAACAGCATCCTGGGCTGCATTAAAAGAAGTGGGGCCAGCAAGTCGAGGGAGGTGATCGTGCTCCTCTGCTCTGCTCTTATGAGACCCCACCTGGATTACTGTGTCCACCTCTGGAGTCCTCAGCATAGGAAGGGCATGGACCTGTTGGAATGTGTTCAGCAGAGGGTCATGGAAATGATCAGAGGGCTGGAGCACCTCTTCTATGAAGACCAGCTGAGAGAGTTGGGGTTGTTCCACCAGGAGAAGAGAGGACTCTGAGGAGACCTTAGAATGACCTCCCAGTAACTGAAGGGGACCTACAGGAGAGGTGAGGAGGGACTCTTTGTCAGGAAGGGTGGTGATAGGACGAGGGCTAATGGTTTTAAACTGAGAAAGGGGAGACTTAAATTAGATATCGGGAAGAAATTATTTCCTGTGAGGGTGGTGAGGCACTGGAACAGGTTGCCCAGTGAAGCTGTGGATGTTCCATCCCTGGAAGTGTTCAAGACCAGGCTGGGCGAGTCTCTGAGAAACTTGGTGTCATGGGAGGTGTCCCTGCCTGTGGCAGGGGGGTTTGAACTTGATGACCTTTAAGGTCCCTTCCAACTCTAACCATTCTGTGATTCTATGAAATGCATGTGTTACTCTTTCTTTCTTCTGATGGGGGAAATGCTTGAGTTAGCTGGGGCGAGTGGGAATGCGAAAGTATTAGGGGAAAGTGAGAGTAATGACATCAGTTAAGTTCAGAAATTGCTGATTCTTCTTCTCTGCAGTGGCATGCTCCATTGTACAGGTCTTGTTTACATTTTGAGGCTTCCTTTGTTAAGTGACATTTTCAGTACCATTTTTTCTTGTCAATGTGTAACTGTTGTGGGACATACTGGTCGCTTCACATGAAATGAGTTTTCAGAGTCCTGAACCCTGTAGGTAATGACTTTGGAGCCAGTTTCAGTTGTGTGTAGTAACTTAACACATTTCAGGGCATTTATTTTCTCTGTTGCTGTTTCTTGGAAATGAATAAAGACTTCTGAGGGACAGCCTCAGGAGATGTCTCTAAATGACCCAAAAGAAATTCGTATGAAAATCAAATTACGCTTTTGATGATGAAGATGAAATTTCAGACCATGTTCTGAGGCAGAGACACTAATGCTGTTTCTTTCTGTCTAGTCTTGTGACAAATCAAGAAATGCATTTTCCACTGTTACCTCTTATTGCATTTTTCATAAGCTCTGTGACTGCAGGATTACCTTAACTACTGGCAAAACTTGCAGTGAGCCTAAGTGACCCTGCACAAAGTATACCAAATCCAGGGCCATAGTAACACATGCAAAATGCAGAACCACACCTGAAAAACATCTTTGGATGTTCTCTTAAACAATGGAATAGTTATATCTAAATTTTCTAGGTACAAATTTAGAACTTCTTTATGTCCCTCCAGCCCAAGTCAAGAGCTGGATATCTGAAGGCTGAGAGCTCAAAATATGTGTATTTGTCTGCTTAAGCAATATATCTCCCTTGCTTTGGATTTTGGAGTTTAGAATAGAGGATGTAACTGTTATAAAGAAAACAGACAAGTGTGCATCTTACGGAGATTTAACAGTTGCCATAGTGCTTCTCGCTTTTTACATCAAAACAGAGTAAAACCGCTCCTAACCCCAAGCTTGAAAATATGTCTCAATTACTGAAAATTCCACACTCAGTATTTAGGCAACTGCAATATTTTAAATATTAATCAATGGGGTGGATAGGTAATGTTATTTTGGTTTGAGAACCATGTATTAGCCAACATCAGGAAAAGGACCATCAGTTCAGTCAGCACCTCTTTGCAATTTGGTTTTCAGCCTGAGGAGGAAACAGATCTGCAGCTGTCAGCGCAGTCTGAAAAGTCATGTGGGCAAATTTTCATTTAGATTCTGTGGATAACTTGCAGGGTTTGTACAGATATTTCTGCCTCTTTTCCTCATAGGTAACCTCTTTATTTACACAATATGGCTATGATTACAAGGCTTCCCAGAAAAGCCTAAATGCCACAAATGTGAAACGACACGGCACACTGAGCAAGGAGAGGAAAAGCAAAAGCAAGAAAACACACCTGCCAAGCTGCTCCACCACCACTGTGACCTTGGGACTGTCTTAAATCCAGATTTTACCTTCATTACTTCTGATGTGTAAGATCCATCTTCCGGAACCGCCAGGAGTAGGAAACTAGAGCCCTTGTTTAGCACAGACTCCTGCCTTCATCTTTCTGCCTTCCGTGAAGATTTGCTCCCTTTTTGTTTGTCCTTAAACAGCAATAGCAACTTTTGAAAGAAGTGATTCCCACCCTTTTGTTGTCTTTTTTGCAATCAAGAAAAAAAGCGAAATATAAATATTGTAAAACATGCAGTGCAGCTCTGGGTGAAAATAGAGTTTCAGAAAAGCTAAAAACAATGGAAGGAAGAGGGTGAATTTGCTCAGCTATGAAATTTTTTTCTTCCCTGAAAATATTTTTAAAGCTCAGGATTCTGATTCCCTGCTTCCAGCACACAAAAAAAGAGATGGCTTTGATTGACTTCATTGCCGTTGGAGAGCTTTCTGACCAAGCTGCAAAATTGCATCAGAAGCAGATTAAGCTTATTTAGAATCTGGGAGAAAGAAATCTACTGAAACTTCTCCCCGAATGGTAAGGGAGAGAGATGTTCTTCTGTGTGGAAACCTCTACCCGAACCCTTCCATCGATTGGAGTCTGGTCTCATTTGTGGATAAAGGGACCTGAACTGTTGAAGTAATTTAAATTACAGTGGTGTCAGTCGCTGGGGAATCAAGCCCTCTGGGTGAAGAGATTTAGAGAAAAAAATTTAAAAAAGCATTAGTTACTTACAATCAGCCAGTACAGCTGTGGCAAAAGTCTGTTGTTTATATTTACACCTTTCAAAAAGGAGACTGTGTTTAGTGGTGTGTTGCTACAGCAGCATTTGGCTGCTTATTGCAACATATAATTAGAGATTTTACAATCTGATGTGCCAAGCAGTGCATCCTTTCCACAAAATTTTTAAGATGACAATCACTTTTATTGCTGGAATTTCATTCATGGAAATAGCGAAAAAGCCCAAATAGCGTTTAGAAAGAACCTACCTCATCTCCCCTCGGGTTAGTATTCACAACCACGAATTAATCAGAAGAATAACCTACGCTCCAGTTTAGAATTTAACGACACTCCAGGTCCCATCTTGGTTCCTAAATCTGTATGGGTAATGCGGTTTGTAAGTCATGTGCCTTTCCCCAGTTGAAGTCAGTGCTGAAAACAGTCACTGGTTGGAGCATAATTAAAAATCCGCCCTCAGAGGATGATCTTTTTCTTACTAGGGTTCTGTAATTACGCTTTAACTGGTTATCTGTTATGCTCGGGGCACTGAAATCACAACAGAATTCATATCTCTTCCCTGTATTCTTGTGTGGAGGCTGAGGGGAATTTTTGAAGCAGACCTCGTATTCGGAAATCCATAAATCCGTGCTGTGTTTTCATGTATGACATCTGTATGGCTCCATGTGCACCACAAAAATTATCCAAATAAGAGCAGTCAAGCCATTCCAGTAATCTGGAAATATCCCTCAAGAGAGGAGGGAAAGTATTTTTTCTCCTACTATATTTTAACATCGTAATGGACATCTAAAAGTATAATAAAATAAATGGCTGACTTCTCTGTATTTTTTTTAGCCTGACAGTCAATAAATTTACCAGTGGTTGGCAGCTCAAAATATTGTCATACGAATGGTATTTTGGATCACTCTGAGACTCAGTAGTGGAGTGCATAGCCTTGTTGGACCTGGTCCTACAAAGTCTACAGCATGTCATCCTTGTCTGTCCTCCCTGCCATGCCCGTGGGGCTCTGATGACGTTTTTGCTGCGCTTCACACAAGCTCTAAAGCTCATAAACCTGAAATTTTGCTTCATATGAAGGCAGAAGTCACAGCCAATGAGTTTAACAGATGTGTTGGGCACTCTTGGTGCAGTTGGGGAGCTTATGGAATCAGGCTTTTTTTTTCCAAGATAGAAAGCAACAAAGTGTTACATGAAACTTCTCTTTTTCTGGTTGTTTGGCTGTTTTGCAGGATGGAATTTTAGAGCATGCACAGAGGGCTGGAACATTTGAGATGTTAATTTTAGGATGCTCTCCCAAGTCCTGTGGACTGGAAGGAGCTGGGTAGAGATGGGAGCTGGGAAATAGGCTGCACTGATACAATGTAAAACAAAAAGACAAAGGCAAAAGGCTCCCGACTGTTTTTAAGTAATCAATATGGATGTTGTAGCATTTATTTTATTAAAGCATTATTATAATTTGTTATACTAATAAAAATCAACAAGAAAGGAGAAGGAGAAACGGCTGATTGTTTCAAGGTAGTGTGGTCACCTCAGCTCTTCCAAGCCCTAGAGAGGTTAGTGCAGCTCCTTGTCACGTGAATGTGTATGTGGTGTCAGTATAATTTTAAAGGGGTCCTTTTGAAGCCCAAATAGAAGCGCAAATTGTGGTGTAGTTTCTGCGTTTGCCATTTTGCTTTGGGAGATTGAACTGTCAAAGTGGTACTGCAACAAGACAGATACTGCTAAACTGAATTCTCCTCTTCCTAACTGGTGCATCGCTTTAATGCCTCTCATACGATATCTCATTCCTATGGGACTTTGAGTGGGAACAATGTAGGAGTACTGTTATATATACCCTACATGAAATAGCTCTGCAAATATGTATTTAGCAGAAGAAATATAACCACGTGTGTAGATCACAGTGTAAGCGATCAGCTCAGCAATCAAGAGCTTTCAATTGCAGGTGATTAGCATTTGGGGAAAATATTTCATTAGAAAGAAAGTCTTCCGCTACTGAAAGTGAAATGTTAAATTGCCTAAAAATCTTTAGGTGCCCCAGTTAATACAGTTAATAGTTTTGGACTAAAAAAGTTAAAAAAAAAAAAAA
>VZTM01017896.1:0-14112 GCA_013400555.1 Jacana jacana | reverse complement strand
AAAAAAAATAGCAGGGGTTGGTGGTGGGGGTTGGTGGGGCTCAAAGCTTTGCTAATGAAAATAATTGTGAACTAAGTTATACTGAAAATGAAAATAATAATTAGCAACTTCATTCTGTTGTTGAGTTGTTCTTAAAGAAAATACAATTTTTTTTTTTAACCAAATTAATTCAATGTTGAAAGAATGGTATTTTTTCACAGTTTCTGCCCAAAGTCTATTTATTTTGTCTCTGTGGCATTCCATACCAGAGAAAACAGAAAGTAACTGAGGGATACAAAAGTTCTTTTCTCAGCTCTTTGGAAGCACATTCCCCTCATCCACACAATAATCAGAATGTAGGTGAAACAAAAGCAGCAATCGCCCTTCCTTTTCCCAAAAGGAAAGCGACTGCAGCCCCTTGGCGAGTACAAGAAACAAATCTCTGCAGAAGTCTTGGTATAAAGCAGTTACTATACTGTAAAGATAGAGTTACATATTTTGGTTTTCCCCTGTGTGGGTAAACTTTTCCCCTCCTGGTGTGGGTACAGTTTTACTGTACAGCTGCATTTATTTACATGTGTTCCTGGAACTGCGAAAAATTCTTGGCCTGGATTTACAGGTTGGTATGTATACAGTGGCTTGGCTTCCCCTAGTGTTTTCTTCCCAAAACAAACCCAGTTCCTCTTGGTACCTGAGATGTATGTGGCAGCAGCGCTGGCATCTGGGTTTTGTAACCTAATGTGTACTTCATCCTCTTCCCCCTCTTCCTCTCCTTCCCTACCAGCTGGAAACCATGGAGAGGCGGAGGACGTGCACAGAAGCAGATAAATCACTGCATTGTTTCCTCAGGCCCAGGTAATTAGTGGCGGTGTTTTTGAAGCAGGAGGACTACCAACAGAAACTTCCAGATAGGCTTCGTGTTTACAGAAGTGAGGCAAGCCATCAGCTGCGTAAGATGAGGTGTTGAGAAATGTAACTGTGGGGAGGCAGAGAGGAAGCAAAGTTGACAAGGAAAGAAGATTGATCAGATTCTTGTTTTTAAAGAAATGTTCACAGTAACAGGGTGTGGAGCAGCTTTTAGCTATTCAGTGGACATGGTCAAAATGCACGTAGCTTTGTGAGGGAGGGTGCAGAAAGCTGTGATAAAAGGCTACCCTGGAAAGAAGCCGTACTTAACCATGAAATGGAGAGGGTTTGTACATATGTGAATGCAGTGCATTTTCTCTCTTCTCAATGTTCCTTTTTCAGTTTCAGAGAAAAGTTACTCCTCCTGTGGCTTTTGCTGTCAGCAATAGATGGGAAAACCCTCACCCAAACCTTTGGCTCTGCTTAGGTGAAAGTTCCTCCTGCTTCATCTCTTAGATGAAAGATACCTCTTACAGCTTTTTTCCTGAATCAAAGAGAACAGTCTAGTCTCTCTCCCTCTCTCGCCCCCCACCCTCCTTCTCTTTCACACTCTTTTCAGCTTAGAAGCTGACAAGAGGTGGATAAGACTGTAAGTTATTTAAAATAATAATTGGCTTATTTTCAAGATATTGGTAATAAGGATAAAAGGATAAAGCAGATATATACCACACGTTCTTAGCTTTACAGACATTAGTAGTCTGAGCCATTTAATGGAGACTCATTGCTGGCTTCATCCTCATTTGAAAGAGTCCTAATTAGGTAGGCAGTAGCTATTGAGAAACAGTGGCCTGAATTTACTGAGAGCATAATTCTGAATTTGGCTCTGGCTTCAGATCTCTCTGAATAAGATTAGTCTGGGAAATTTGGAGCTTTCAGTTCTTGAAGTTTTCCTTCAGCAGCTTACAAATGTCACTGTTTATCACACTGGCAACATTTGGAAGCTATAAAGTTATTGCTTCAGAAATTATTTTTATAATGTGCAATGATTCAGTTTTAGACAGCGCAGATCAAAAAGAAAAAAAGTTAAATAAATCCTAACTCTACCTTTACTAGAAAAAATATCCATGTTTTTTTGTTTTGCCATATTCTGGGAGCTAAATTTCAGTCCAAGCAATTTTATTTTCAGCTAACCCCCTCTGCCTGCAATTAGTCTGAGCAGTTTTCAAATGGGTTTGAAATTCTTCCAAATCTATTTCTTTTGATTTAAATTTAACCATTTGTCTAGTGGATTAAAGGGCTCAGTTTCTGATGGGCTGACCTCCATGCATCATGTGAATTTCTTGATCTTCTTGCAAATGTCAAAGTGTATAAGAATGCTTTAAGAGAAAAAAAATGATCGTGTCAGCTAAATTAACTCAGGAAAATAAAATATCAGGCAGAATTGTTTCTCCCAGAATATGGGAGTGGCTGGAATACTCTGGGGCAACACTGCAGAGAAGCATTTAAAGCAAGAAAGAACAAAACTGTAAAGTGAAAGGGGATCCCCATGGGTTGTTTGAGTCACCCAGTGAAAATAAAAAACCCCATCTTAATCCATCTTTAAAATATCCGAAGTGAATCAGACTCTGTAAGTAACCTTGCTGAGCAGAGCTGTTAAATTGCTGAGCACTCACTTAATGGTCCGTCACGTGTTGTTTAATAGACTCACCCAAAGAATGTAACTGGTGAGCAGGAGGGATGAGCAGCATGGACAAGCTGTTTCTGTAGTCCTTCCACGAGCCATATCAGAACCAGTGGTACAAAATTTTGTAGGTTTGAGCTATCCTTATTTAACCTTTACACAGCAGTAGGACCAAAAGTGAAAAACCTGGTGCTAAATACTCCACAAAGAATTCATAAATGATTGTCCCTGATCCAGAGTACAGCTGTTAAGACCGATGAACATTTTATAACAAGTAATTAAAAGCTTTGACACCCTTGAAATATGTAGTAAAATCAGATGATCCATATTTTGGATTTTCATTTTTGAGCTATCTGCTGGTGCAGTATTCCTACTTGTGCAGGTTGGTTTCTTTCCCATTCTCTTCTCTGTCACTGTTAACTACATGTCTTTGGACTATAGGAACATCTCCTTGCCCATTTTGCTAAGCATGAAGGTAGATTTTAGCTTCGGTATTAAAGGTAGGCATTGCAGATTGGTTATGAGAGGTAGTCTGTTTTCTAGGACAAAAGACATTCAAAGAAGAGTATAATTTGTAGTGGAAGAGAATTGTACTCACTTTGAACTCTATGTTTTGCATTTTATGTTCTTTATATGGCCTTTCTTAAAGCATTAATAGTAATTTCTTTTGGACTGAAGGGCTGTTTAACCTTGGCATTAGGAGTAAATTGCTGAGCTCCTGTGTAATCTTTCCCATTCACAAGTCTTGAATGGCCAAATGACTATTGTGCTGAACTAGGTATGCAGTAGTTGGGAGTGTGTTTTAGATAGTCCTCTATAAGGGAGCAGAGGCACCGCAGGAAAAAACCTCAAAGATAAAGAAAATCTTTTGGCAGTTCAAGTTCAAAAATGAAAAAATTAATATCCATCTTGCAAACTTTAATAATCTATAGTGTAGATATCCGTGCCTGATACAGGCTACTACAAGAAGGAGATAAGTGCCATCTAATCTATGAAGATTGATTATATTGACAACATCTCTTAGCCTAGATATAGATTATAAACACCCGTATTTAGTCATGCAGGATCACCCTTTTTGTGAGATTTTATTGAACAGTTTCTGGAAAAATTGAAGTTAGCACCATTTCAGCAAACGTTTCTGCTTATCTTCCTTTCCTGCAGTTTTCTAATCAGGAAATGTGCATCTAAGAATTGAAATTTCTACCCACGCAAAACCTCTCCTTTACCAGGGAACTGTTGTGTTGGCTTCGGATAATCACAAACTGATGCAATGTCTGCATTGTGTGTTTCTCTCTGTTCTAGGCAAAGCACTGAACAAAACTGATCAACAGCAAATAATCATCATCATCCCCCAACCAAGACTATTATTTTAGCTACCTGGCTGGTAATTAATCTCAAAACATGAGTTCCTCACTTGGTTTGGGGACCCTCTCAGACACCATGTGAGGGAGATATAGCAAAGCTTTGGTCCTCTTTCAAGAGCTGTGACAGTCCTGTGTGCTACTAGTGATGTACTGAAATGGAAATATTGTAACAAACTGATTGTGCTCTTCTGGTGAATATTCTGGCGTGCTGGTAGTGTTGCAGGGTTCTCAGCCTCCTGGTGAAACGCCACTGATGGAGTCTGTTTTAACTAGGTGTGATACATGGCCTTCCTGATGCGCAGAGCCCACCAGGGCACCTGACTGAAGGAGGAGGAGGAGGGTGCCTAAGCCACCCTTTGTACTGCCCTGGCACTAGAGAAGGATGGTACAGCTTCCAAACCAGCTAGACACAGGTAAGAAAAGAAAGCATATCTAGGCATTCAGTCTGCAACTCTCTTTCCACCATCCACACTCCCCCCGTTTCTGTAAGCAATAAAATTTTGAAACAAATGTGTTTTACAGCATACTCTATTGCAATAAATCAATGTAGTACATACAGAATTAAGATAAAAAAAGATGTCTGAAATTAAGACTTGCAACTGGAAAATTATTTAAGCAAAGGTTATATCACAGTAACAGATATGGAGATGAAGTCTTTAATATGATTGTGTCTAGGACAAAGGGCTGCCAGCAGTAGGTGCATCTTTTTTTTTTTTTTTCTTCTCCAAAATTCATCAGAAGAGGCATGTTCCAACCACAGGTTAGAACAGCAGTGCTATTCTTGCAATGTGGATTTTAATTTGAACAGCGTGGCTTCAGCCCCAGGCTCCCTGTCAGCAGCTATTCCAACTTAGCTCCCAAGTTACCTTGCTACTTTCACCCGAGTTAGTCAAATTGGTTGAGGCAGCCCAAAATGAGAACATATCTTTTTTTTTGTGGAATAGACACCCTCTTTCTGAACCAAACAAAAGTCACTGAATATCACCATTCTCAGTTTTATTTTAGTCTCTAAATCCAGCTTGGACAACTGTGTAGCCTTTGGAGAATTTTTCTATTGCCTTTTTATTTCTTCTATAGGGAGATGACAAAGGAAAATGGAAACTCCCACTAGCAACTTCAAAAGTGTGCTGGTAAGAAAATCTATTAACTGCTCTTCTTATCTCACTTCTTTGGAATCAGATATGTTCCTGGGAATTACTGTGCTGTACATACAACAGCAGTTCAATCACAGGAACTGGAAGATTGGAGCAGGTAAGTCTATACCAGAGTTAGAAAGGCAAAAATATGGGTTAAGTTAGAATTCAGCATAATAATATCAATTGTTTTGAATGTCACTTAGCTCTCAAGTCAGAAACCACACAAATAAGAGCTTTTATGTTGGTTTAGAGGGTTGTGTTCCAGAGAGGAGCAATTAAAATGGGAAATCAGACAGCCTACAGTGGTCTTGTGGAATGGAGTAATTCCCCCCACCCCTGTTTTCATCTGGGTGTTCTCATGCCCTTCCTTGTTTGGACAGGAACAATTATGTGACTGCATGAAGATGCAGATCAGGGATCAAATCTGATCAGGCTAAGAATTTTTTGGTGGGGGAACAGCTTAAGTCTATTCTCAGCTGGATCTGAGTTGCTGCAGCTCACTGCATCACTGGGTGAATGTTGGTGCTGACACAGAGCAGTCAGAGCAAGTGTATAGCTTAGGTTTAGAAGCAGGGTGAGAAACTCTTTCTTTTGGTCCGTGGTCAACTTTGGATTGGCTTAAGCCAGATATATTTATAGAATAAGGGTAGAAGAGATAGAAGGGTAGAAGAAATAGAAACTTTCATTTTTGGTATTTGATTTTGGCACATACTTTTCATAGAGCTGGTCGAGAAGACATGGAGAAGAAGTAACTGTTTCATCCTCTGTTAACTGGAGATCCCCCATTGCTGGATCTGAGACCACTGCTGATCCCGAGACTGTTGCTGCATAGGGTAGCCATGAATAAAGCCTCATGTGAAGGCCTTAGTCTTTTGATGAAATTTAAAAATGTAAAATCTAAAATCTATGCATTAACTGAGAGACACTCAGACTCACAATGTACAGATGTATAGAAACTTATAGCTTTAGATATGTGCCAGCACCGGTGGAATAGGAGAGAAAGAGTGATTTACAGTATGGAAGCAAACACGATGTTACTTTCCATTTTTCTCCCTTTTTAACTACCATTTCTTTTGGGTTGGGGAAAGGGGAAAGGAAAGAAGTTCTGAAACCATCTTCCAGTCCCTTCAAAAACCCCAACCCACTATCTGACCTGTCATTTACCTCATGATAAACCACAATGAAATGTCTGTACTGTGTGCTGCTTGTAGCTTGGTTGAAACAATGATCTGTAGCTAGTTTGATATGACTGTGTCTGTGGGTCCCACATAATAAGAGTAGGTGTAAGGCCAGTGACCTTACAAATTATTGGAAGATAGGTGGCTGGATAGAGAGCTCTTCTCATTCGATTTGAGAGAAAAGCTGCAGCCTGAGCTTTTATAAGGCATCAGAGAAGCTGGTGTCTGCTGGGGTGGAGGTTTCTGAATAGCACCAATGGAGGAGAAGCTGCAGTTGAGGCTTGTCCTTGGCTACCTGACACAAATCTGTGGGAAAGCAGCTTTCATCAGTTTCTCATTACTGCTTCTCAATATAATACCTTTTCTAGTTCCTAGGCGGCTTCTTTGATGGGTGGAATAAATGTTACCACAACTTTCACCCAGCGCACTGTGAAAATCTATACAGATCTTGAATTTTGGTTTGACATAAGTTCCTCAAATGACCCGGGGTTCTGTAGTGGCCTTAAATAATATTTAGATGCAAGGTTAGCCTTACATCTGAAAAAATTTATCTTTTTTCTTTCTTCTCTTTCTTTTTTTTTTTTTAATGAGTGACCTTTTGACATGTTTGTCTAAAGGATCTGCCCTTTAACCAAACAGAAATAATTATATTCCCTTTTGCTCTTTCAATGTAAAAACATTACCCAGAAGAAAGTTACTCCTCGATTGCAGTGGAGAGCAATGAGCTCCAGTGAACTGGGTGTTTGTCTCAAGCCTGTTTTTTGATATTGCTGGCAAATCTTGCGAACTCTGCTATTTTTCACCAGAATGTGAATCTGAGACACATGCTGCAGCACACCTGGGCTTACAGTTCATGTCACTGATACCCAGTCACGAGTACAGGCCATGTGCCTTAAAAAAGATGATGACCTACAAAATTGGATTTCCCTCCACCTGTGTGATTGTCTGTATTTATCTATTTGTGCTAATTTATGGAAACATGTTAAATATAATTTTCTTTTGGCCTTCTGAGGATTGTGTGTGTATATCTTTTTCCTCCCCGTTCCCCTAGCTTTTCAGGCTCTCAACAGGGTTTAAAGCACCTGCCCAGTGGGACTGGCTCACTGGAAGGGAAGTGGGAGGCTGAGGCTAAGTGGCCTCAAGCTGGACGGCCTTTGCCATCAGGGAAGGCTGCACAGGATGCTCCACCAGCCAAGGATCCTTCAGAGAAGGAAAGCACCTATGACACTTTCAACTTGCAGGCTTTACATTTTCAGTTATTGGCTCTCAATTTTTCATCTAATTTTCTGATGATACTGATCAAACACATATTGGTAGAAATATCTATTGGAAAGGTGGAACAATTTGGTATCTAGGATAATACTTGTTTCCGCAATGTGTCTGCCTTCCTCAGAAAGTCTTAGTTCACTTTAGAATGAAGAATTAATGATACTGAAAAGCATCTCTGTAAGTAGATCTGAAAAAGTGTTGCAAACTTGTAACACCACCACTTATTCACCAATGTGGCCATTTAATCCCTGCCAGAATCAATCCTTCAAAGTTCAGTGAGATATTATTTTTTTTTTCATAAGTCTGCACAGACACTAGGAATTTTTCCCTGAAGGAGGTAGGAGATATTCTTGCTGAATGTCTGAAAATGTACTGAAGTGTCAGAAAATATAGAAAACCCTGTCTTCTTTGGGGAATGATTCTGTGCCTTGTGGCTCAGTGAGTCTATGTGTACCAGAGAAATGGTTGTTTTTCCTTGCTATTTTCAACTTTCCTCTCTTGTGGCTGCAATTGCAGCCTGAAGAAAGTTCCTCAGCTCAACACTGCTAATCTCTTACCGACAGTTCCAAACAATTAAGAAATGCCCTAATTTACAGGGGGAAAAAAACCCTGTTACTCTGAGAATAATTAAACTCTGCTATGAAAAAATATATTTATTAGTAAGGATACATTCACATATTAATTACCTGATTTTAGACCATTTATCTTTTCTGGGATATGGGATATTTATAATTGTAATAGAGACATGTAGCACAGAATATCAGACGTCATTGGTATGCTGGTTAGAAGCTGGAGTACAGCATGGAAAAAGTAGGTTTTGTACATGAGCACAAAAATCTCTCAATTTGTTTTTCCTCATGGTTATGAAATGTTCATCACTGGATTCAGAATTTTCTTAGGAGTGTATTGTGCAAAATTGTTGGTGATTCTTCAACTCAATTTGTAGTCTACAGGGGCTGGGAGAGATTTCTAATGAGAGAGAAATTTAGTTCCATTCAAAGAGAAACATTGAAAAGGGCTGTTCAAAGTTCTGGTAGCTGGAGTGTTATTCCTGTAGGCATTTCTGTTAATAAAATATACTCATGTTGCATTCCTTTCATTTCCAGGGTAGTCTGGAACTCTCCTCTCAGAGATGCTGCTCTGCCAAAAGCTTCGTTGGTCCTTACCACGAATCTGACTCTTCCTGTCGATTATCCTGCTTGGAGCTTTAATAGCAAGGCATATAGCCCAGCTGTGATCATCTAGAAGCTGTGCTGTTCTTTTGAATTGGAAACCATCAGTGTCACTTGAACTATTTCAGCTCAATTCAGTGACATTGAAACAGATTCTAAAAACCCAGCAAAGCATCTACCCCAAAGTTGTCTTTGCTGAAATATGTTGATGTGGGCTGAATGCTTACTCAAGCATTAGGCAATAACACAAATAGTCAGCAGGGGATAAGGGCAGATCCATGGGCAATTAGGATCAGTCCTATAAATTTATTAATGTAATTTGCAGATTATACCTATTTGTAAGACATAGAAATACTACTGAGAAAAAAATATGTTAAAATGCAACTGGTTCCCAGAGAAAATTACTACTAATAAAGGTCTCGGGAAAATATACAGGCAGAAAATAGATCAAGGATTTCACTTAAAAAATAAGTACGTAGACAAAGAGAGAAACAGTTCAGGTAGTAAAAGCTCAGATGAAGGGAAAGCCCAAGGTGCTCTCTTGTAAAGAACTGGAGGTAACAGAGAGATCTAGAGGTGACACTGAACAGCAGATGAGACATGACTTTGCCTCACATTTAAATATTATGTAGTATGGCAATAAAAGAGATGAGAACTACCTTTAGGCTATCTGAAGATAGGAGGGAGAATTAAGAGTCCCTCTCCCTGTCTGACAAGACAGGAACTATTTCATTAAGATCTGAGCATCTTGTTACCAAAATATGTTATCAGAAAGACCAGCAAAAATAGTGAACAAAGGGAACTGAGCATACCAAACTTGAGTGAATCATAATTAAACGGGTTTCAAAATAATCTGGAATGGAAAGGGTTAAGTGCTGAGAAAGAATGTGATGAGAAGTAATGACATGAAATTAAAAAAGAAAAATTAGATGTAGTATTATGAATAATTTGAACTGAACAGACTGAGCAATTGTGGGTAAAAGAGAGATTTTGGCCAAAGACACCAGGGAAAACCCTCATTTTTACACATTTTTAATGTCCACAGAACAGACGGAGTCAGGCTTTTAATGTCTCACTTAAAAGATGCATGCAGATGGTGTTTTTTCATGCATTTGAAAAATGAATTTCTACATTTTGATTATGTTGTCATTAGCAGTAGCCTTACTCGGTAATTAGGAAGCTGGTTCCTAGCATGTGTGAGAGAGAGATATATTGAGAAAGGAGGATGTTATCTCTTTGTTTCCACAGGGATATAATTAAATGCAACCAACAACATCATCAAAGCAGTAGAAGAAATTCAAACAATAACTATACTGACTGGAAACGGCTTATTGTTCAGTGAAAAACAGCTGATCTTCATCAGAAAGGGCCACATTATTTGCTGGTACTCACTCTGGCCAAGAAGAGAAAAGCTTTTTCACAGTAGTAAATACAGAGTCCTTCTTAGGTAAGTGGCTTTGAATTAATATCGATCAAGAAATAAAGTTGTATGTAGCAGAGCAGCCCAAGAGACTTTTTCTTTCATGCCTAGGTAACCTCTTAAAACATGTCAAATATCACGAAACCTGCTGCATGGCACCAGAGGAGAAAGCAAGAGCGAGAATATTTCCTTGCTGGAAGGGAGCTGATGCTTCGGGAACGGCGCATCCCAGCGTCAGTGAGAAACGAGGCCTGCCCGCTGCCCACTTTTTCCACTGAACAACCTTTTCTCTTCTCAGAAAAGACAAAAAAAGACACAAAGCAAACCCAACCCCAAACTCCTAGGCACTCTCGGAAAGTGAAACAATGAGTTTCTCTCCATGACACATTTGTTCCAAGCCACAGACTGTGCATGCGTCATTTTTGTTATTGTCGTTCTCAGCTTTAGGATTGCATGTGTTTTACAGTAGGTGAGCGTCTGTACCTTTTACAGCACGTGCTATATATGCAGTTATACTCTTTAATGTTTCAAATATACCAAAACATGTCCAGGGCTTTATCCACCAAGTTTCGTTCATCCAGAGGAGGTCCTGGTTTGGGAGACTGAAGCGCCACGCTTCAGCTCGTACCTCTGTGGAGCTATTATTCTTAGTGCCCGGAGGATGAGTCTCCAGGCAAGATAGCAAGCATGCCTGAAGAGACTGCTGCTATAAACAAGAAATCACCGAAGCGTGCAAATCTCTGTCTTTGCTGCTTCTTCCTGAATCACTGTGGTCCTTTCCATACATCCTCACTGCTTTCTAGTGATCTTCCCTTCAATGTATGAAAGAGCTGCTGACAAGGATCTCTGTACTTCCTGCCCTAACCTTTTTACCTCTCAATTCTCCAAATCCCTTTAGTAGTTTTTCAATCTTTTTTCATCAAGTTCAAAAACCTGTCTTCACCATTGTCTAGGCTATCTGTAATGTGATCCATGCATCTCTCTTAATTTGCTTGACAATTCTGTTTCTTTCTGACTTTCCATTTTCATCTCCATCCTTTCACCCTGCTCCTCCCTGCATCTGCTTTTTCCACTTTTAGTTTCAAACATTCTTTCTCATCAACCCCCCCACCCCCCCTTTTTTTTTGTACTTATCAGTGGGACACCATCTCTTCCCCTTAAAGTCTACCCTCTAATTGATCGCTTGTGTAGTTAACTGCGAGTTTTCTATACTTCTCCAGTTACAGCCATTTGTATTGTGGGCTCCTTACAAATCCCATTCTCTGGGGAAAGAACTGGCTTTTCCTCTGGTTCTGGGTCTAATACTGATTTGGCTATGACTTACTTAGCTGGGGGGGAGGTCTTTGGCAGGCTGAAATTCAGCCAGAGAGAATAAAAAGGGGTGGACTGTACTGAAATATAAACAGAACGTTGGAATTTCCCAGCACTTTTCATGGGCTACTGGTTGGACCAAGAGCTAAATGTTTGAAGTAAATCAAATAATATTGTCCAGTCACCAAGACCGTGTGCATCAACCAGAGACATATCGGCTCCTCTTTTGAAAAGCCTCAAGTAATTGTGCTGGAGAAGAGCTTTGGTTTAGTTTGAACTTTTAACGCAGT
The DNA here is from genome assembly GCA_013400555.1 of Jacana jacana. NCBI lineage: Eukaryota > Metazoa > Chordata > Aves > Charadriiformes > Jacanidae > Jacana > Jacana jacana. The sequence goes on along the minus strand of VZTM01017896.1, from coordinate 2,466 downwards.
GGGGTTGGGAGGCAGAAGTCATCTTCTATAAAATTGGCTGATTGCTTTCCTTCGCTTAGGAAATCAATGGTATTTTAAAAGTAAACTGTGCTGAACATAGGTGTTGCAGCATGAAATCTCTTTTTTTTCACTCGAGTTGCCACAGCAACATCAAATTTCCTTTCCCCCACATTAGCTTCCCTAAAATGTACTTCACAAATTGTCTTTGGAAAAAAAAGCCTTGTATCATGCTGACAAATTGTGCTGTTTGTGCTCTTATTATTTGGTTTTCTGTGAAGTTAGGATCATTAGAGCAAAACTACCTGATGCACAGAGAATGCAGCTTTTACAAATTCAACCTTAGGTAAAGGTTTAGAAATGAAAAGCCAAGGCTCAATTAGCTACTGTCTCTAGACAAGCTGCGGGCCCAGCTAAACCTCTGAATAGTCTGGTGGAGCTCCTTATGGTCCAGTGTAACCATGGGTTAGACAGCCTGCCTCTTCCCAGCTTTCACAAGACAAGCAATGGTGTATTGGATATATTATTAGGGAATATGCAGTGGCTTTAAGAAGGGTTTCTTTCATGCTTTTGCCTCACACCAGGTGACCAAAGGAAGTGTTTCTGAAAGTAGTCATATTCATCTGTGAGAAGCCTGTAATAGCTTGTGGTCATGTCTGGTTTTGAAGCACAGAATTTTTAAATAAAACCTAGCTTAGCTTTGGGAAAGGTAGATCTGCTGGCTTGGAACAATAACAAAAAACCACAAAACCCTCCTAATCACCTCTATAGAAAACTTGGTAAATAAAATTGACCTTCCCCACTACTGCTGTCATTGCTGCTTACCTTCTTACCATGCTGCACATGAGTATCTCTAATACAATGAAGGAGAAGGGAGCAAAGGTTGATTTTATTCTCTGGTGATAAATAGAACACTTAATAGATGACAAATTGGAGAATACTGAATCTCTAGAGACCTAATCAAACATGAATCAAGGCAGCCCCCAGTAAGCAAGGGATAAAATGCCAGCTGGTGCGTGGCCTTTCTGTTCCAGCTGGTATTTTGTCCTTTGTAATGGATTGTGACCAGTTTTAATGCAGCTAATACTTGCACTTAGATAAATAAAAAACCTCCCCTCAATGCCAAACCATGGGGTTTAGTGTAATAAATGCTATTCTTTTTGGATAAGTACTATAACATTGAGTAGAAGTGGAGTTGATAAGCATTTAGTTGTCCTAAAGAACTAGAGAGAGAATTACAGCACTGGTCTTGTATTTGAATTTCTGTGGGAACTCCATGCCTGTACCATAATAAGTTAATTTTGATGGCATCCAGCATGGAAGCAAGATTCGGTAGTCGGGAGAGAAAAAAAATCTATTAAGCAATTATTTTCTATCTTCTTTTCTCAAGGGAAATAAATGTCAAGACTTATGATTTTCACATAGCCTTACTGTATCATTTTGGCTTAGCTAAGTTATAGAAAAATGGATGTAAATCTGTCTTGTGTGGTAAAGCCCCGCTAAGTGCATGCGCAGACACTTGTATAAATGCATACCCAGTCTTTCAGTGTAACACTTCCCTAACAATGCTCTTCTCTCGGGATTTTATTGTGATTTATGAAAATGAATGTGTTACATGCGTAACATCTGTAAAGGAATAAAACCTACCATTTATTGTGAAAGCAGATAAACAGTCCTATGGAAATAAAAGCCGATGTTGTGCCAGTTTCAAGCACAATAGAAATGAAGAAAGCTTTTCTTTAAAATCTGTTGGAAAAAGCCAGTGTCAGCCCTTGGCAAGACATTTTCCTTGTTCCTTTCATCATTGACTGACTTACAGTTAGCTTCTCTAAAAGCATTAGATTTTTGATGAAATCTTTCCAGCTTTTCTTTTTTTACACCATGGTAAATGATTTCAGAACCGCTTCTTTACATGAAACCGTACAGTTATCTGCTCTGTTCTAAAAATACTGTAAATCTGAGGTACTGATTTTGCATTCCCAGAAGCCATCTCCAAGACACACAGAACCTCACAGAAGTTAATAGGTTTGACCTAGAATTTCAGGAGCCAAGAGTGGAAAATGAATATCATTAGAAAGTCTTGAAAAACACATATCTCATTTCAGAACAATGAAATCATTTTTATTGTTTTGGAGCTGGCTAGAAAGGGAAAGAATTATGAATATATTCTAGTAATTTCTGGGACAATTTGCATTTTTCAACATTTAAAACTGTTTTAGTCTTTTAATGAGAAATAAATTCCCAAATACACTCACCAAAAAAGCTTTACACATGACCATTCAAATAAATCTCTTACTAACAGTCCTCCATCTTCCATCTAAGGTGGGCTCTCTAACTGCTTATTTCTTAAATGCTAATAATGTGATTTGTGATGCTCACTACAAATGGTATTCAAGCTGCGATCCTGGCCCCTTTCAAGTCAATATCAGAGAATTCCACTGATGTATCCTAGAATCATAGAATCATAGA
>VZTM01017895.1:0-12204 GCA_013400555.1 Jacana jacana | reverse complement strand
AGAATTCCTCATCCACCTCGCCACAATAGACCAAGTAGTTGATAGGTGAGTGATTTGTTGTTAACAATTTCATTGTTTTATATCTTAGTCAGTCATTATTCTCACTCCGCTGTTAATTGCCCTGCTTCTTTTTTCCTTCCCCTACTCCTTTCAAAGAAACAGCAAATAACACTAAAATATAAATTAGCTTTCAGTTTGCTTGGATTTAGATTGCTCTTCATTTTATTATTCAACAAATCCATTCACAGAGTAAAGCATATATTGTAATTAAAAGAAAAATAAATTTTATTGCGACTATAAAGCTGGTCTTACTACTTGTTCTAAAGAAGGCAAAGTTTTCAGGGTAGCAGGCAACATCCAGTGTATTTTAAATATCAAAGTACTGCAGACACAGTAGGATGCCATAACCATAGAGACAAGGTGAGAGGTTCAATACAAGCAATATAAAAGAAGTAAATCGCACATCTTAACATTGATCAACCAAAAATCCTGAAGACAAAGAATATCTGCAGACAGTTACAAAATTAAATATGCAGAAGAAAAAGTAAAACAACCTTCAACTGAAGAACTAGGTAAGCAGGCAGGTTCTGGATATAAAATAAATGCAATATAACTGTTATTGTTGAAGATCTGATGTTAAGCAAACACATGTTTTTAGTGTCAGCAATAGGAAGATGAGGCTGTTTAGATTCCATTCCTACTCTCAGTGCCAGAAGCAGATAAAATATCATGCTCAGCACTGCTAAAACTTAAAGCAACAGAAAAGAGTGATAAGTCAAAAAACTTAGAGTAACCGATTTGCCGGTGCATCTTGCTCATTTTAATGAGTCAGTCCACGACCTATAAACTAACTGTTAGATCCACTTATGAACGATGCTAAAAATTGCTAGTGGTGTTCTCCCACACAAGGAAAGGTGGAGGGAGTTGGGTCTCTTGAGCTTGGAGAAGAGGAGACTGAGGGGTGACTTTATTAACGTTTATAAATATGTAAAGGGTGAGTGTCAGATGGATGGAGACAGGCTCTTCTCAGAAACACCAAGTGATAGGACAACGGGTAATGGATGCAAGCTGGAACATAGGAGATTCCAGTTAAATATGAGGAAAAATTTCTTCACAGTGAGAGTGACTGAACGCTGGAACAGGCTGCCCAGGGAGGTTGTGGAGTCTCCTTCTCTGGAGACGTTCAACACTCGCCTGGACATGTTCCTGAGTAATTTGATCTAGGTGTTCCTGCTCCGGCAGGGGGATTGGACTAGATGATCTTTCAAGGTCCCTTCCAATCCCCGATATTCTGTGATTCTGTGTTTTCATTAAATCTGTATGTTAAACTAAAAGTATTTTGCTGTGCAGAACAGACATTTTCTTTGTAATGAAAAATGCTGGTTTTGTCTTGTAGAAACTAGCTATTCTCTCCCATTTTTTTGCACCATTAATGACAGAATAAATAGATGTTGAGGTATGAAAAATAAGCATGCTGCTATGCTTGTAAATTTCATTTAGAAGGGTGTTGTTGATGCTCTGAAACAGTTATATGAGGGCCTGCAAGGTTTTGTCCTTTATATTTTTCTGTTATTTCTTTATACGTTTCCAGTTTTAGTCAATTTGATTTTTAAAGTAATTGTTGAAAAGTTTTGGGTTTTATTTTCAGGTAAACCACTATAGATCTTAGTACAATTCATATACACCCATCCAGCAATTTTTAATCTGGGTCATTCAAAGTGATAAGTCAAATAGAATATTGTTTGAAAATTATTTAGGTTTCTAAATATTATACAATGTACTAAATATTAAAAAAAATATCTAAGACTATCTAAGACTATCTAAGACTATCTAAGACTATTTAAGACTATTTAAGACTAATGGCAGGTTCTCAGAAGTGTGGGAAATATGGTCTAGTTGCACCTGGTTTCTCCAAGGACAGTATAAATAAATCTGGCTGTCTTATAATTTAACCAAAAATTACAGTGGTAATTTCTCCTACACAATCTGCATGAGAAATACCGAAATTTGTACTTTTTCATTCCTCATGATTCTTTGAGTTTTATTCGTGGTTTTTGCTCTTCTTATTCCCTACCTGCCTGTAATAGTCTCACATTAAAGACCATCATATTTCAGCTGCAGACCATTCTATGCCTTCTGAGTTTGTACAATCCACTGTTTCTTTGAGCTTTCAGCTTTTCCAAATGGTGATACCTAATAGAAATCTGTAGTCTTTAAGATAAGTCTTTTCATCATTACTTTTGAAATAATGTCTTGGCTTATGTTCAACATAAACTAGTTTATGTAGGGACTGCAGATAGTGAAACTGTTTTCCGGCCACCTTTTTGCACCATACCCATAAGAAAACTTTCTTATTGTGATGTTCAGCTACCTGACTTGAAAACAATAATTCAAAATATGGATTTAAATATGTATATTCCCCCAGAGGAAAGCCAAATAGACATTTACACTGAATTCACATGAGGCTGTTTGAAGGCTAGGACATCCAAATTCTTCAACAGGAGACACTAAAGACTGTGGTGTGCAGTATTTTTACAATCTCTTGCAGGGGAAGGTTGAGCTTTTATTTGGACCCTTCCTGGGATTAGGTGTTTAGTTGTGTATCTGAAAGTGAGACACTTTCTTCTTTTATGAGTATTTTTTAAGGAGATGGCCTTGCCAATGCCTTACATAGTTAGAAAACCAATTAAAACCGGTAATAGAACTAATTAAAATACTTTGCTGGGAAGCGGTGAACTTACATCTACAAACCTTTGCAACCTAAAGGGATTTGATTTTCTGTATCAACATTTACCTCCTGTATCTTAGAAGCATGTTGCAACCCTCAGTCCAGATTTGAAACTAATTCCTCCCGTTTTTCTCTTTTTCCTTACCCCCTGCAGTGGAATTGTAGAATCTATGTGCAAAATAGGACCTCAGAAGACCAGAAGGGAGCCTAATGCTATGATCACTCATATAAGCATAAGAAGACCTGTGGTTTTCTCCCTCATACCTAGATTATTCCTTCTTTTATTCTATTCACCAATAAGCATAAAATTCATAAACCGCCTAGAGAAGACCATTTCCAAGTCAAAAGAGCTATGTGTCACAAAATTTTCACAACTGTCTCCTGCCAAATGAGGAGAGAGTCTAGGATGCACATGAGGTGTCCCCTTTTAATTAGGGCACACCAAGTGTGGTTCTACACAGGGTTCTTTCACCTTTTAAGTATTTGCGTACAGAATTATTTGATCAATCACGAGTTAACACACATATATTTCTGTTCTGAAAAGCAACTACAATTCTATGGCATTATCATCCATCTGTTTCTTTCTTGATCTAGACATCTCTAGAGTTGGTCTTGCTGTGGTTCCTTATCTATGGTCAGACAACGGGAGGGTTTCACAGAGACGTTGAGGGGTTAGGATGCTGGCATTATCTTGGTAAGCCAGGGATGTCCTTTAAACTTCATGGACTGCTTTTGATTCTGAGAGACAAACGTCCTTATCTTCAGGGTGGGTGCTGTCCTCCTACTTTTCATGAGCTGGGGGCCTTTAGTCACACTTAATCGTGACTTTGCAGTGAACACTATAAACTACACATTTCTTAAGAAAGTTAATATAATTTCATACTATGAAGACCAGTTGGTACTATACTTATGGGATGAGATGTTCCTATCACATTTATGTTAAAGCAAGAGATAAATTAACTATTGAACACAGTTTTTGAATGAATAAAAAAATCTTTTGCTCTAGGAAGCTCATGCATGAGGGTTTTAAACAATGGTATGTCTAATTTCTAGCAGTATCCTGCACTATCCCAGTTTTGGACTTCCTGAATAAATAAGTGGAAACTGTGAGAGAATACTGACTTGGAAAGTTAAACTTGCAGTTTGGTCTTCAAGCATCTTGGTGTCTTAGCTTTAAAGATTTTATCATTCACACAAGTATAGAATTACTTCTTCAGGACAGGTGTTATTCCCCCCCAAAATCAATAGATTTCTCTGGAAACTGTTAGGTCTTCACACAGAGTGAAAGCAGATAATCTAAGGTAAACTACATTGACAACATATGTCTATTTTGAAGCTGAATGTTAAAGACATTGTTTTATTCGTACAAGCGTTTTTACCTCCAGACTGTCCTGAAAATTGAGGTAGTTTAGTAGAATTGGGTATTTTATGATCTGTAGTTCCAGAGTGAAAAAAAGAGTATTTGAATTAGTCACATACAACTCCCCAAACTTTCTATTGTCTTATAAATTATTCAGTCCACTCTTTTAATTGGCAAACATTTTTTAATATGCATCTCAATTTTCTGTTTGAAAAGCTGTATATCATTGTAACAGTCTGTGGGAAAAGGATTCATTACTGTGGAATTATATTATGTGAAATCGCCTTACAGGAAAAAAAATAGATTTTTTTTTTTAAACAAAATTACTTTGGACAATTGCATTTGCTTAATAAAGTTATGTAGTTTCCTGACTCCAGAGATTCTGCAGATTTTTTTCTTTTTTTTTTTTTTCTCCTTTGCAGTAAGTAAAGATAAATTGAGTTTATGTAAAAAACAATTTAAATTTAGGATATTTCATTAAACATAAATTTAGGGGGGAAAAAAGCCACACACCGCTTTTATCTAAATTAATCAGATGTCATTACTAAACCACTGAGGAATTTTTTTAAAAGTAAAAAAATAAATAAATAGAGATATGTTATAGATTACCAGCTGCAGCCACCAGGTGATTTAATTCAATATTTCTGTTTTCAAAACTCATGAGTTTTATCCAAAAATAACATAGGTGGTTTTAGCTTTCTCCCTCCCCACTACCTACGTGAATTCACAAGTAGGATGTTTAGAGTGTTATGATCCTGTTGATCAGGTGTCCTTCCAATTTCTAAATTAAACATATTCCTGACAAGCCTATTTCATTTATTCCTATATCAATAATACCTGTTTGCTTATATGGTTGTTTTCTAAACAAACAAAGGTCTTTAAAGATATATCTTTTCTTTATAGGGCCAAATTAGTTGTATCTTTATAGTCAGATCGGCTACTAATAAACCAAGGCTAGCATGTAACCAAATGTCCGGCTTCTGGGATAAAAAGTGTTATTTCTACAAGGTGCTGCTCTGTCCTTTTTGGAAAAAAAAAAAAAAAAATCCTTATTTTCTGCATCATAGAATCACAGGACAATTAGAGTTGGAAGGGACCTTAAAGATCACTGCCATGACACCTCCCACTAGACCAGGTTGATCAAAGCCCCATCCAGACTGGTCTTGAGCACTTCCAGGGATGGGGCAACCACGGCTTCCCTGGGCAACCTCTTCCACTGTCTCACAACCCTCACAGTAAAGAATTTCTTCCTCATTACCCCTTGTTCTATCACTACCATCCCTGAAAAAGTGTGCCTTCCCCTTTCTCCTTTAGGCCCCCTTTAAGTACTGAAAGGCTGCTATAAGATCTCCCTGGAGCCTTCTCTTCTCCAGGCTGAACAAGCCCAAATCTGTGTCTGAATAGAAGAGGTGCTCCAGCCTTCTGATCATTTCTATGGCCTTCCTCTGGACCCGTTCCAACATGTCCATATCCTTATGTTGAGGACTCCAAAGCTGGGCACAGTACTTCAGGTGGGGTTTCATAAGAACAGAGTAGAGGGGTACAATCATCCAGAAGCTTCTCATTAACAAGCATTTCCAAGTCCTTCTCTCCAGCCATTCTCTGCCCAACCTGTATTTGTACCTGGGACCGCCATGCCCCAGTTGCAGGACCTTACACTTGGCTTGGTTGAACTTCATTTGATTTGCACTAGCCCACCTCTCGAGCCTGTCCAGTTCCCTCTGGATGGCTTCCCTCCAGTGTGTCAGTTNCTTGTCTACCAACGCTGTGGCAATATCATAAAAGGCCACCAAATTTGTTGGGCATGATTTGTTCTTGGTGAAGCCATGTTGGCTGTCTCAAATCACCTCCTTGCTTTCCATGTGCCTTAGCAAAGATTCCAGGAGGATCTGCTCCATGAACTTGCCAGGCACATAGGTGAGAATGATTGGTCTGTAGTTTCACAGGTCTTTCCACCAAGCCTACCTGTCCTTGCTTCCACCGTCTGTAGGTCTACTTTTTGTTTCTGAGCTTATCCAGGAGCTCCTTGTTTATCCAGGCAGGTCTCCTGACTTTTGCCTGACTTCTTTTTTGGGCTGCACATCTCCTGAGCTTGGAGGAAGTGATCCTTGAATACCAACCAGCTTTCTTTGGCCATTCTCCCTTCCAGTACTTTTCCCATGTTACTGTGCCAATCAAACCCCTTAAGAGGTCAAAATCTGCTCTCCTGAAGCCCAGGGTAGTGAGCTTGATCACATACCCTCCCTGATGCTCTAAGGATCTTGAGTTCTACCATTTTGTGATTGCTACAGCCAAGGCTACACTTGACTTTGATGCTATCCACTGGCCCTTTCCTGTTGGTAAAGACAGGGTCCAGCATGGCTTCTTTCCTCGTTGGTTCATCTAGGATTTGAAGAAAAAAGTTGTCATCACCACATTCCAAGAACTTCCTGAATTTCTTGTGCCCTGCTGTGTTGTCCCTCCAACAGATATTGGGGTGGTTGAAGTCCTCCATGAGGACTACAGTCTGTGAACATGATGCTGCACCTATCTGTCTATAGAGAGACTCATACGCCCTGTGGTCTTTGTCAGGTGGTCTATAGCAGACCCCTACTGTCATATCAGCTGCCGCTGCGCTCCCTTCAGTCTTGACCCATAAGCTCTCTGTTGGGTCTTCATCCATCACCAGGTGGAGCTCCATGTACTCCAGCTGGTTGTTGACATAGAGGTCGACACCTCCTCCTTGTCTCCCCAGCCTGTCCTTCCTGTAGAGTTTGTATCCCTCCATTCCAACACTCTAATCAAAAGAGCTATCATTTTAAGTCTCCTTCAGTGCCACTTCAAATTTGCATGCATCTTTCTCAAATTAAGGTAAGTGGAAAGCTATAAAATAAAGATTTCCTACTACCTTTTACAGCAACACCAGTTCTATTTGTTTCCTAATCAACTACTTTTCCAGAGACATCATAGGCTGTTTGATGGCTCAAATAACTGAGAGAATTTTTACTCATCTGGCAGTTGGTTCCATCTAAAGAACTCCCACAAAATTCCCTCTGTAAATCCATAGATTTATGCTCTTACGCATAAAAAGATCTAACTGTCTTCATATCATGTATGACAGATAAGGGAGAAATTTAATCAGAAAACATTTTCCACTTATGTATTCCAGGTGGTACCAGGAGGACAAACTATGATTTTTTTCCAAGATCAGTGAAGAAAGTACTAAATAAGACTGACCCTAAAAACAAAGCACCAGAGACTGTTTTTGAACCACCTCAAAACCCAAGAACTTTCGTCTCAGAAGAAAATGCTTTAATCTTATATCAGTTATCTGTCTTTCCCAGTTTAATTACAAAATCATGAGCTGCTACAGATCTCCTACTGTACCAGAAGACCATATAGAGCAGGTTTTCTGTATTCCAAGACTAAGTCTTCTGTCTTTATGAAGACACATTTGTCTTTTACTTTTGGTAAAATCATAGTTATTTCAGCTTATATTTTGTTTATCTTTATATCTTTGTATAAATTATCTGTGTGTGAGTTAAGGTTTCCCATTATCCTCAGGAGATATCAGAGATGGGAAGTATTTTCCTAAATACGTGCATTGAGTGCCATTTAAGATGGCCTAACATATCTGAAATATCTAAAAGAGGCTCAGAAATAATTCCCAAGTTCTAAAGACTTCTGAAATAGAAGATGAAAACCATGCAGAGTATATCTCAAACAGCAGCATGCAATTATGACAAAGTAGTTGCATTTCATCAGAATCAACAATGAATCTGAATCTGAAATTGTTATCCTCAAAAACTAAGCTACTGAATTTATTAAGTTCTCTGATGATTTGTTCTTAAACTAATATTCTTAAACTTTATTTTCGTCATAACAATTCCTTTAAATGATTCAGAATTTATCAATAAAAAAAAAATAAAAATCCCAAAATATTCCTAGTTCCGTTGTCCAGGTATTTTGAGGTAAGATAGTTGCTTTTTTTGTTGGTTTAGCTTGACTTGGTTTGGTTTTCATGATATTTTAAAATAAGCAAAAGCAATTGTGCTTTAGTGATGTTGTTTTTGGTTGGGGTTTTTTTGGTGGGTTGTGGGTTTTTTTGTTTGGTTGGGGTTTTTTTGTTTTTTTTTGTTTGGGTTGTTTGTTTGGTTTTTTTGGTTTGGTTTGGTTTGGGGTTTTTTTTGGTGGTTGTGAAAACATTATGGAAGATAAGTCTGTGAAAAATAATCTTGGCTGGAGAAACCTCAAGATGGTTCTTTCCAGATTAAAGTAGATGATAAAAAAAGGCCCATAACAAACTACAATTCTGAAAAGGTCACCCTTAAACAATGGAAACTAGATTGAAGCTCCCAAGTACTATATCTATACAATATTTATTACTTCCTTATCCAGAACTATCCTATTGTCCTGATCAACACCTATGAATACTTAAAGGATGGATGTCAAGAGGAAGGGGACAGACTTTTTTCAGTGGTGCTGAGTGAGAAGACAAGAGGAAATGTCCTCAAACGTGTACATAAAAAGTTCTATCTAAATATGAGGAGGAACTTCTTCACTTTGAGGGTGGCAGAACACTGGAACAGGCTGCCCAGACCTAACTCTGGAAACAATCATAACCCACCTTGACATATTCCTGTGTGGCCTGCTTCAGGAGGCCTTACTTTGGCAGCAGAGTTAGACGAGCTGAACTCCAGAGGTCCCTTCCAACCCCATATCATTCTGTGACTCTGTGATCCAGAAGCGACAAATATGAATCTTACACTGAAATTTACAATCTCCCAAATAAGACTTCAGAGCTGAACAATGAAGAACCATTTCAGATTGGTCAACAGGAGAAAGAACAAAAGAAGGTTTAAAGGACATGCCATCAAATTAAAGTTTAATCTTTTTAATTTGATCTTGATCAAATTAAAGGTAGATCTTGCCTAATATTTGTGCTTGCTTGCTTGTTTTCCCAGAAGATAAACAAAAGGGAACAGGAAAAGTGGATTCTTATGCAGTTAGACTGTCCTACAGATTAAAATCTGAGAGTGGATACAAATTAAATTAATATTTAATTTAATTCATAGAAAAGGTGGAACAATGAGGTGATTTCCTACAGAATATTCTGACTGTCAAATAACCATAAAAGAAAGAATTAACAGGTAAAGAGAGGGAGATCATTATTATTGTTAATGAAACCTTAATTTCCTAAATATAATTTTATTTTATACTTGCTTTATTTTTTTATTTGCATTATGATAATGCTTCACAAAGTGTCTCATCTTACATACATTTACCACTGCTTTAAACAGTAATAACCTAACATAAGAGTTATGTCAGATACTGTCTTATAACAGATGTTTAGGGAAGTCTACAAGACCAGAACAATTATTTGACGTTATTCCCTTCAATCAATTCTACTGCAATTGAATTTTCCTTGAACTTCTATTTTTAATCTTATTTCTCTTCACAGAACTAGAAGACAATCCAGACAAGTGCTCTAGGCCATGTTAAGGTAGCTCCAGTCTGTCCAAGTCTTTCTTCAGTCAGGGGCCCAAAATTGGATGCAGTATCTACATGTGTTTTGATGAGTGCTATGTAGAGGGAGATAATACCTTCCCCTGACCTACAAGCTGGACCTTTGTCCATAAGGCTCGGGAGCCATTGGGCACATTTACTGCCAGGGTACACCATGGGCATACATTCAACTCACTGCCTACCAGCCCCCACCCCTCCACGCGTTTTTCCTGCAGAGACACTCTTTGGCCCATCCATCCCCAGCCCAAGCTGTTACTGGAGCTCTTCCCTCCCTGAAACAGGACTCAGCATTTTACTGTGCTGAATTTCATGAGGTCAGGCAGACCCACTCTTCCATCCTCTGGATGGCAGCCATGCCCTCCAGCATATTGACTGTTCGCAGATGACTGGTATTGTCTGCAAATTAAGCAAGCATGCACATCATTACTGCCTCCAGATAAATTTGGGGAGTCATTTGTTTGAACTGAAATCAATTTTATATAGATTGTTCTTCATTTCAAGCAAATCTGCATTGCTTGCTGGTTAAGTGAGTCCATTGCATCAACTAGATTTAGAAGTTGAAGGAAGCTATGCCCTGTGAAGACAGAATCATCAGATTACTTTTGCATCACTCATCATTCATGATGCATTCATTTAAAATGCCCACTTCATTTCTATTCTTTGTTTATTCAGCCTCTTCTATACAAAAGTCATAGTGCATGGTTTTCAAGAAGTTATTGATGTAGAAATAAGAAATGTTGTCTAAAGAATAGAAGTGAAATTCACAAAAAAAGTAGTATAGCAGGCTAAAAAGAGTTCACAAGCTTATTCAGATAGTCCTATATAGCAACATCATCAATTACATATACTTAGCTAGGATAGCTGTAAATTCCAGTCACCTCTGCTCTATTTTTTTTTTTTTTTCCTTATATAGACAAGTAGAATACATTTAATAATTAAAAATATACTCGGTTTGTGAGGCTTACACCTCCTGACTGTGTTGGAGTTGTCACTTTACCTTAGTTTAATATCTTCTCCATGATGATTAATTTTCTAGTCACTGGCACTCTTGGTGGTCTTTCTGACAAGTATTAAACAATTCGTGGTATATTTTTCTTGTGATCTTTGGTAGAATGCTCTCAGTTTCTCAATTTCATTATTTTAGGAATAGACTTATTTTAATTTTTCACTTTGATAAGTATGTGATGTGATCTGGCAAAGCAAAGTGAGTTAAACATTCTTCAGGGTTAAAAATTAAAAGACATGACAGGGTATTTCATGCATCAAAAGTTCTATTCTAAGACTGTGAACTTGTCAGGTGTCACAGACTTCACTGTACTTGTTGAATGTTTACAACTAGGAAATTAGAGAATCACCAGAGAAAAGTAATCACCAGAGAAAGAGCAAATAAGTTTTGTTCTTAAGAGCATGGGAGCGTGCAGAAGGCAAAAATCACTGGTATAAGTCAAACAACCCAACCTTTATGCAATGCAGAAGAGACACATGTGTGTCTAACAAATATCTCAGTCACAGAGAAACAATTAACTGGGGTAGTACTAAACGTGTTTTTCCAACTGAATTTAATTCCATGAGACGATTGCATTTTCTCCATTCATAAGGATGATTTTGAAAAATTTAAAAGCAAAACCACTGAAAAAATTTCTGAACAGCTTGCATATTAACAATGTATTTCCATTACATTCAATTTTAAGAGTAAGAGTAAAAGCAGCTAATTTAACCTGACTTCTACAGCAGCCATTTTTAATTTTTCTCTTGAGTAATATTTACAAAATTAGCAGTGCTTTTTATTTTTGTTCTAAAAACAATGTGTTTCTAAAAACTTGTATGTGGTCACAGTTTTCCTTCTATTAACAATGTTGAACCTAACAGGACACTTCCAGCCCCATTGCTACTATTCAGTTCACCTATAAGTCTAAAATCATCCTTTAGATTTGTTTGGGTAACTACATATGCTTGTCAGATTTATGGATCTCTGTTGCTAAAGCTGATCTTTTTTCTTTCTGGAGCTTCTATACAATTTCTAGTCTCCACTGGTAAGATGCCATGCTTTAAACAGACAGTTCTTGCTACAGGACACCTGATGCATTACTTTCTCAACAGTCTGTGAAGATTAACCAGAAAGAAGGATTTGAACCATTTTTAGCTCTTTTCATTGAAGTTTTTCCACTCAAATTTGGTAATGGTATCATTCTCAATCTCCATCCTTCCTGTGCTTCTTTGTAGGACAATAGCACAACGCCATCCAAATGGGAAATAAGAGAATCAAAACTATTACTTATCAAGTTAAATGACATGATAAACTCATGTGACAGGAACATTAAGAAAGAAAGGCATGGTTTGCTCAATATATAGAGGGAGGGGAGGGGAGGGAAGGGAAGGGAAGGAAAGGTATGTAAGTTGGTGTACCCTCCCCCTGCCCCTTTAGGCCACTTGGTACTTGGCACAATTTCCCCCCCAACTCAAACCACATAATAATACCCATGGAACATAATATAATGGTCTAACATAAAAGAAATAAAAGTTGGGATGGAATGGACCAGGACGCTATGGAAACCCCTTAGCATGCGTGGCTCCCATGACTCCTACCATTTGAAAATTATAAGTATATTCA
>VZTM01017894.1:0-10043 GCA_013400555.1 Jacana jacana | reverse complement strand
CCTCCACAGAGATTACTAATTGTGTTGTATGCTAAAACGAAGACTTAAGTTTCACTGGGATGGCAGACCATCTTACAAAGGTGTGTTCCTGGTGTGTTAATGAAGAAAGGTATTTACCACAAATAAAACATTATTTCATGGTATAAAGTGATAGTGGCAAGGGAAAAATAGAGGCTAAATCCTAGGCTCATTATCAGAAGAGAGGATGCCATTGTCTACATCATTATACCTTATCAGCCACACCAAGCCAATCTGCAAGTTTCACTTATATTCACTGAAATCACCATGAGGGGAAAAAAAACAAAACAAAAACCCAACAATCATGTATTTTCATTCAAAAGGTCAACTGAGAAACTTGCTAAAGACTCAGGCACATTTCTCTTCTTTTGTGCCCTGCAACACAGAATATCTTCATTTCCATTAATGAATTTCCAACAAATTCTGCCTAACCTTAGACCGTTCTCTGGCAGTACAATCTGTTAAAATTGAAACCTACCCCTTGGAGAGGTTTTGCATTGTATGCATTGCCTTCAGTGGGCAATTCCTCTGGGAATTAGCACCCTGTTGAATTTGAGACAGGGAAGATGGATCCATTACTGATCTTGTACAATGTTAAAAGATCTGTCCCTTTTTGATTTTCTGAAATTTGTGACAGTCATGATCTTGTTCGAGGAGCTGGGCTCAAATCCTTTTTTTCCTTGAAACGGAAGTGAACCATAGCTGGAACCAATGTGGGGAAGTTAAATGCCATACTGAAAGGATACAGCATGGCATTTTCTCCTAAAAGTCAGCTTTGGCTTTTTACAGAGCAGAACAAATTCTTAAGAGCCACAGCTTAATGAAAAACAGCTAACCTTGAGGAAGAAAGTAAAATGCCAGATGCTGTTCAGCTCCATGAAAGCAAGATGCAATGAAGAGATTTTTTTTTTTTTTTTAATTCAGCTACATCAAAATGGAGTGCAAGTACATGTGCACAGCACATTTCATAAAATATTTAGTGAAGTTTTGTGCTTTAAGACATTTACTTCAAAATATTCACAGTATGTTTCTCCTATTGCAACTGGAAGTCTATTTTAAGTTTGTGCAACAGAATGATGGAAAACAGAAAAGAAGACACAACTCGGTTTCATATTTCAAGAAGCAATGTTATTTATTGTAACTTCAGCTGTTTGTAGATCAATTCATCCAGATTATTTAATTTTGAGATAGATCGTTTTAGAAGATAAGAAATTTTAAAACCTTCCAGTTGTAATTAATTACCAAATAAACTATAAAAGAAAAGTTATTTAATTATTCAAACGGAAATAAGTCTGAAACCTTCTATATATACAGAAATACTATGGAATGTTAGCATAAACTTCCACTTTAAAATAAATTATAACATTTATTTGTTTAGCTCATAAAAGCATTATTATTAGTTTTAAATTGAGACAACTCAGCATTTTTGCATTTTTTAAAATTCAAAGCCAACAGAACACTTCAATAATGACACATATTTGAGTTAAATACACATTAAATGCTTCCATACTAAAGCAAATTAAAAATAATACTGTCAAATATAATCTGATACTCCTCCTATCTTTCCTTGCTGAAACTGCAGTGTGCTGTGCAAAAAAAATGCACGCTTTCTGTGTGAGAGAAAACGAGATGAATTGTTTTGTTACTTTTCAATGCACTTTTAGAGAATATATTACGGATTCCCATCTCTGTGATGGATTATGTTCACACAGTTCATATGAGATGTAATTACCTAAATTCAGACTTAAAAGTAATTCAATATATAGGGATTGACCTAACTGGTAGTCTATGCAATCATGTTCTTTTGTAAATGTAAATGTTGTTGCAACTTCACTTAAAAAAAAATATAAAAAAAAAAAATAAATCTGAGTCAAATATCCTTTGAATATATCTGCTAGATCAGACCCCTAAGATCTTTTCAAATCTTTATGAAACTTGATAAAATGAAAGATTCCAGGCTGCTAGTTCTGGGCTAGTTTATAGTTATCCAGACATTCTGGATGTTTGGATTTCTTGGAGGACAGTGAAAAACCTCTAAGTTCATGTGTTCTAGAGGAAGAATTTTTGAGCAACAGTTAAATATTTAGATTGCTCTTTCCATCAGGCCTGATGTGTTTGATATTCCACAGCCTTCTATCGTATGATTTAAGGATGAATGTAAAACAATAATAAATCAGAATTACAGCATTTAAATGCCGCTGTTCACAAAAGATAAACGATTCCATGAGATATCGTGAAGTGAAAATTAAGGTATGGAGACTTTAACTGCCTCATGTGTTACCTAAGTGTCTTTTAAGTAATACTTAACTTCAGGAGAGTTGGGGGAAAGTTATTATTGCCATATTGACCACTTCTGCATTCAGATTTCCTGAAGCGAAAAGTTGTGCTGAGGATAACTTTATTATTTTCCTATATGAAAGCACTTCTGTAAAGAAAATTGTGCCTTCTAAATTTTTTGATTCATGTCCTGATCCAAGGGCCATTAAAGCTAAGGAATGATGTCTTTGGATGTGGAGTTATGCATCATCATTTTAGAAGTCTATGGTTTGTCTGCAGAGACCTATATAAAAAGTGTGCAAAAACTTAAGGATGTTGCTGTACTGAACATTTTTACAGCCAGTGTGAATTGGAAGTAGACAAGACCAGTGGGTGTTTTGAATTAAGGCCCAACCATGTGTTAACTTCACAAAATTTATTCTGAATATTCATATGATGCTGTCCTCTGAAAAAGTGAAAAATATGTGTCTAGGTTTTCCCTGATTTTTTTCTAACATATAAATACATAAAGAACACAACATAGGTTACAAGGGTCAATATTAATAATAAACACCCGAAAGATATTTGTATAGTAAGAAAACCTTCTTCACTAGGAGGAGTAGTGCAGCACTGAAATGTTGCCCAAAATATCCGTGAAACATCAGTCCTCAGGATATTTAAAGAATTTGGCTGTACAAAGTCATAGCTGGTCTAGAAGAAGCAATGGTCCTGCTCCCAGAGGTCCCTTTCAGGCAAAATATCTGTGGTTCTAATATGATTCTGCAAAATATTTTTGAGGGCAAAATAGAAGAGTCTTTCTATTCTTTCTCTTCTTCATAAGCATCCTGAATATGCAGTTAAGGAAAAAGGCAATACTCACCAAATACTGACAGGAAATAGAAGTTCCAACTAAGTTCTGTAGGATATAGAGAAGCAATAATATTGAATAGTACTGAATATTGAAAGTACTTCTCTCATGTTGGTCAGAATGCATGTGTACTGTGGTTACCTAAGTTTCTTGTTAAAACGAGGGGGGTTTGTTGTTGTTGTTGTTGGTTTGGTTTGGTTTTTTTTGGTTGGTTGGTTTGGTTTGGTTTTTTTCTTTTTTTTTTTTTTACATGACAGGTGATTTCAAATTTCTAAATAAAATGCCGAAACTAGCTGAAACTCAGAGTGATCCATTTCTGTACTAGTTGAATTAATAAACCTTGTTTTCTTGACATAGTGGTGTTGTAATTCTTCACACATTTCAAAGGTAATGACAATGTTACTTTTTCAAAAGAGCTTCTGGGTTTATGAGTTCGTACATGTTTGTCAGAAGGTCAAATTATTATGCAGTATACGATTAATGTACATTTAAAATGAAAACTAATTTTACATAAAATACTACTTTGAATCTTTTGGATTATAAAGTGGCTGTTGGAGCAAGGTGCTTCTCTAAATGTAACTAATTTAATCAAATCAGGTTCTATTTTATATAATTAGATTGTGATCTTTAAAAATACTTTGCCAATTTGCCCAGCTCTATAGCCAGGAATTTGCTGTGGGGCTTTTTTTTTTATTTATTTATTTGTTTATGATGATTCTAGCAACAGTAACCTTGTAGCATTTAGAATCACTATACTTAACAGATTGTCCTCAAAAGATGATCTTTTCAGTTTAATTCAGCTTTTATTGTTTCCTCAGCTTAATTCGCTATTTAGCTAGGATCAGATTTTCAACTTTACCAATGGCATTTTAAACCATATTAAATTTCAAGGTTTTGATGACTGAAGAAAGCATGCTGTCTTTTTTTT
Organism: Jacana jacana; assembly: GCA_013400555.1. Classification (NCBI taxonomy): domain Eukaryota; kingdom Metazoa; phylum Chordata; class Aves; order Charadriiformes; family Jacanidae; genus Jacana; species Jacana jacana. The sequence goes on along the minus strand of VZTM01017894.1, from coordinate 5,973 downwards.
ATTTATTTTTATTTTTTATTCCAATAAACATATTATCACAGACAAGTTTGTTGATGGCTGTCCTGGTTCCAGGAGGCACAGGGCTAATTTTCCTAGCAGGGCACAGGTATTCCATCCCCTGTGAGCCATGCCCAAGAGGTAGTGGGGAGCTGGCCGGGAAGGGGAGGGGGACAGGAAGTCAGGGATGGGTGGCAAGCGGTCAGGGACGGTCGCGGGTGCAGTTGGTGAGCGGTCAGCACCATAATCGTATTTTTACACTTATTTATCTGTGTTACTGTTACTGTTTTGTTGTTCTGTTAAATTGCCTTTGTCCCAACCCATGAGTGTTGTCTTTTTCTTCCGATTTTGCCCTCCTGGCTGTGGATGGGCTCGAGAGAGTGGCTGCCATGTGGTTCTTTGTTTCCGTCTGAGGCTAAACCATGACAATAGCTTATTACACCTTATCATCACATCAGTTAATTGTCTTGGGTATTGCTATTTTCTTTTGGGTTATAAACCACTGCAGATAAAGCTCTAAATGCTAAATGTCTCTTTCTAAGAATGACAACTATTTAAGATAAATTAATATTAGAAAACATATTAATTCCTTCACATGTAATGCAAATATTCAGTGGGACTGCTTAGATTCATTTATCCACACTTATTTTCTCAAATGGAAATCTCTTTGGTTTCAACTGGACTTGGAATCAGGCCACTTTTCAACTTTCAAAGCCTGTGTTTTCTTAGAGTGTGTTGTTAAGGAAATTAAGGTATGGGAAAAGGTAATGCTGAGCAGTAGAAAGAATATCTGACCTCTCTTGGTCAAGTGCAGTGCTTCATGCTGATTTTGTGAAGTGTTAATTAGTAATCAGTCTTCTCACAGTCTTTGTACAGTGTGTTAGCTGTTATTTGAAAACAGATACTTCCATACAAATTTAGAGCAAAAATGAATATGTTTTCCTTTTTCTTAAACTCTTCTCTAGCTTTTCTAGATGTGTACTTTAATGATTCTTGGAGACTAAACACATCTCTTATTTGACCTAGGATGGGTATTAGTAAGTTTATAATATGTATTTGTGTAGGATCACTGTGAAAGCCAATTTTCACAGACACAACAAAAATGGGTTTTTTTTGGCTTTTTGTATGGAATTTTTTTAATAGAATTTCCTAATAATTTCCATTCTTATGATGGTTTTATATTGCATTAGTCTTGTAAAATAAGCCTCTGAAAGGTAGTACAAACCTGGAAGTGTTTCTACCAGAGTAATTATTTAACCACCTGAGGAGGAAGTTAAAGATTGAAATGATTAAAATAATCACAGAGAATCACTGATTAAAATTTAATTAAACATCTGCTACTTTGAGCTTAGAAACAGACATAAGAGTTCAACATTTTTTCGTAAACTGACTCAAAAATGCTTCTTACACCTACAATTTAAAAGTAGAAAATTAGTCACATGTAATTCATTAATGTTAATGTCAACCAAATATGTGATTATTCTCTACCTACATATGACTATGCACTCCCACAAACATTTGAAAATTTTCTTCCTGCGTAAAAAGTTTTTTCAGACAAGAAATATCTAAACAGGTGAAAATTACTGATTCAGTGCACAGGTATATGTAGTATTCTGTTAGTACTGTGTTACAGAATGTGCTACAGAATTGTCACAGCTGTAAAAGACCTCTGAGATCACTGAGCCCACCCATACACAAAAATACAATGCATGCCCTACAATTTCAGCCACTAGAGCATGCCCTGAAGTGCCATATCTAGACATTTCTTAAATATCTCCTGGATGGTAACTCAACCACCTCCCTGGGCAGGCTGTTGAGTGCCTAACCACTCCTTCAGCGAAGTCATTCTTTCTAATATCCAATCTAAACCTCCCCTGATGCAGCTTCAGGCCATTTCCTCTGGTCCTGTTGTTTCTCACTTGGGAGAAGAGGCCAGTACCCACCTCTCTACAACATCCTTTCGGGTAGTTGTAGTAGTTGTAGAGGCCATTGAGGTCTTCCTTCAGCTTCCCCTTCTCCAAATCAAACATGCCCAGTTCCCTCAGCCTCTCCTCATATGACTTGTTTTCCAGCCACCTCACCAGCTTGGTAGCTCTCTGCTGGACATGCTTTAGCACTTCAATGTCCTTGTAGCGAGGGCCCAGAAATGAACACAATACTCAAGGTGAGGCCTCACCAGGGCTGAGTACAAAGGCACAATCACTTCCCTACTCCTGCTGGCCATGCTATTGCTGATACAGGCCAGGATGCTGGTTCACTTTAAGTTGGCTGTCCACCAACACCCCCAAGTCCTTTTCTGCTGGGCAGCTTTCCAGTCACACTTCCCCAAGCCTGTAGCGCTGCATGGAGTTGTGACCAAAATGCAGGACCTGACACTTGGCCTTATTGAGCCTCATCATCTTAGCCTTGGCCCATCGATCCAACCTATCCAGGTCCCTCTGTAGAGCCTTCCTGCCCTCAAGCAGATCAACACTTCCACCTTGATTGAAGTTGTTTGTAAATTTACCAAAGGTGCACTCAACCCCCTCATACAGATCATTGATAATGATATTAAACAAGACTGGCCTTAAAACTCAACCCTGAGGGATACCACTGTTCACTGGCTGCCAACAAGATTTCACCCCATTAATCACAACTCTCTGGGTGTGGCCATCCAGTCAGATTTTTACCCAATGGAAAGGAGACTTGTCTGTGCCATGATTCACCATCTTCTCCAGAATGCTGTGGGAGACAGCGTCAAAGGCCTTAACAAAGTCCAAGCGTCAAAGGCCTTAACAAAGTCCAGGTAGACAATATCCACCCCATTCAGAAGGTGGGTTATGTGGTCGTAGAAAGAGTTCAGGTTGGTTAAGTAAGACTTCCCTTTCATAAACCCATGCTGGCTGGCCCTGTTCCCTCGGCTGCCCTGCACTTGCCATGAGATCTCACTCAAGATGATTCTCTCCACGATCTTTCCTGATACTGAGGTCAGGCTGACAGGCCTGTAGTTCTCTGAATCCCCCTTCTGGTCCTTCTTGTAGATGGGTGTCATGTTGGCCGCCCTCCAGTCATCTCATGCCTCCCCTGTTGACCAGGATTGTTGATAGATGGTGGAGCTTGGTGAGCTCTCCCAACGCCTTGAGTACTGTCAGGTGAATCCCATCCATCCCCATAGACTTATTGGTGTCTAGGTGCAAAAGCAGGTCATTACTTGCTTCGCCCTGGATTATGGAGGTTTGTTCTGTTCTTCATCCTTATCTTCCAGCTCAGCAGGCTCAACACACTGGGGGTAGCTAGTCTGACTGTTGAAGACAGAGGCAGAAAAGGCATTAAGTATCTTAGGCTTCTCCTCATCCTTGGTTGTGATGTCCCCCCCCCCATCCAGTAAGGGATGGAGATTTTCCTTAGCTCTCTTTCTATTGTTGATATATTTATAAAAACTTTTTTTGTTGTCCCTTATGCCACTAGGGCACATGCCAGTAGGTTGAGCACTGACTCCTTGGTCTCACTTATGATAAGGAGATCCAAGACAGGACTGAAAAACATAACAATTATTTTAATCAAAAGAACTGTAAAAAAACAACTAAAACAACCCACAAAGAAATAAATCAATAAAAAGAATAAAAAAGGCTAAAGAAAGCAAATAAAAACAATTTAAGTATTGATCCATTGCTCTCTCCCTAGCCTGTCACATATTTTTCTTAGACTTCTTTCGCTTCTTTTTTACTTTTTTTTTTTTTTTAACTATATGTATACTTTTGTGGCACAAATACACTTCAGTTATGGGGCTTTAGGTAGCATCTTTCTAGGTATTTGTTGCTCACAATTGTTCAATGGTGCAGTCTCTATCCTGGGATTTTAAAAGAAACAGATGTCTAAGGTTCTAATACACCTACTAGTGTGTAACTCATTACTTGTGTTCTTTTTTTTGTGGGGTAAAGGCATCACAATACAAACAAGTAAAAAAATATTTATACAAGAGGGAGAAAATAAAAGGAATTACAGCTCAAGCTGGCTGGGAATTTTCCTTCAGAGTGCAGTTTGATGGAAAAAACATGTTTTCAAAACCCCCAGTGTTTCACACAGGAAGATATTCTTGCCAAAAATAACACCTAATTTTTTGAGTTGAACACAGTTGCCAATAATTAAATATTCCAGTTTGTCAGACTGTTCTGGTTTGACATTACCCACCTCTAATTTTTTATAAAACCCTATGGAGATTGTAAGAGTTGAGCTTATGATTTTATTTCATGTTTTTCTGTTTTACTTAATGAGCAACACTTTCCATTTTATCTTTACAATTTTCCCTCTAGCTTGATTGCTGCAAGTCCTAGCCACACAAAAAGAATAGCAATGCAACATGGGAAATACAGACTGCAAAATAACAGACTGTTGTGGCAGTTCTGATACAAGTTTCAATGGCTGTAACAGCCAAAATTGCATCAGAGAAAAATTAAATGGAAAGCTTCCCTTTAAGAATTATATACTTTCCCACCCTTTTCGTTTGTTTTTTTTTTTTTTTTAAATTGAACATAGTTATGAACAGCTTTTCATAACTATGCTATTCTACTTTCTGTTGTGCCATAGGCTTAAAGAAAGCTGGAGTTCAAACTTTTCTATTTCACTGTGTGTGAAAAATAAGAAATAATTTGTGTAGTGTAATAATATTATTAGTTCTCATGAACCTAATATAAGAATATGAATTACTAGGTTTGGATGCTAGATTTAAAGTGCACACCAGTCTAAGATCCCCCATATCAACCAACTGCCAGGTCTGTGAGACTCAGCAGTGGCTGCTGTTGGATTAGTAGCAGGTGATTATTCCAGCCAACTAAAGGAGATGATTTGCAGCATGTCCTTAATGTTCACATGATAGACGGAAGAGCTAGATTAGTGATTCCCACAGCTTAGAACAGCTTCTGGTAATGAAACAAAAATCTACTGCAATTCACTTCTACCTAGTTTACAGAAAGTTTAATGGGTATAAAAAGAAGTGAGATTGTAACTACTGAGAAGGTATAATTTTTATTTTTGTATTAGGAAAATATAAAGTCAGCTTCTGTTTAAGAGATTTTTCTTCCATTTTTTGTAGCTTTGGTTTAGTCATTGTTGGATATTTTTTTCTTTTCTTTTATTCTAAGTATCTAAGTCATAAAAGCTATGTAATTTTCCTTGATATGAAGGAATGATACGCATCATGACAATTCAGTGATTTATCTGTAATTTATTATTGGTCTTTTGTACAAAACCAGTCATTTTAGGTCTTTTTTGTTCAATTTCCATATTGCACCTCAGAAACCTCATTACAGTAAAAATACCATGTCACCAATATGCTGTCAGTAGTTCAATTATCAAGGGATTTAAAATAATGTAAAAATGGGTGTTCAAGAGGATATTTCAAAGATCTGAGAGAAAATAATTTCATAACCTGAAGAAACACTTTTTTTTTGTTGCTTGTAGAGAATACTAGTACGTGCTATACCACTTAGAATAATGTAGAATCACAGATCAAAAAACACTGAAGTAAGCATAGTAACATTTGGATCGTCTATTTTTTTTAAGACTAGCTGTTGTAGAGCATAACAGACAAAGCTGTTTCTTGTATTAATATTGCATAATTCTTCATTTCCATTTGAACATTGCCCTCCAACCAAGTTTTCAGCTTTAACTGTGATAATCCTATTTCCTGCTACCAGCAACAATAGGCAAAAAGAGGCGGGGAAATAAAAAAGCCGCTCTGCTAGCATCTATCTGTTGTGAACATATGCGTGTTTCTCTGCCTATTTAGCTATTGGTCTTTAGGATGTGGGTAGGGTGATGGATCTGTTTCTCTACTCCAGCAACTATTACATGTGTTTGTCTATCATTCCTAGTAAACATGCATTGGAATACACAAAAGGCTTTGCTATCAGGGGTATTTTCTCTTGAGCTAATGTTTAAAGTTTTCCAAGTTTTTCCAGAGCAAGAATCCTTCTCCCATTATACATCCTGCTTTTT
>VZTM01017892.1:49341-66379 GCA_013400555.1 Jacana jacana | reverse complement strand
AAAATTGTTTAAATTTGTTAAAAATTTTTTTTTTTTTTTTGGCCAAGTGTTTCAAAGAACATTTATACACTGATTCAGAGAGATAAAATGCAGAAGTGAGGAATACGATTAAGGTATGACAATTGCACCAATATGTTTGAATCAAGAAAGGAGACTATAGTTATACAAAGCTCCTAACTGCCAAGGTCAAAAATTACCTAGTAGGAACTACCTTTACTGAAAAATTTATATCAAAAGGAAGGAAAACAGTGTGTCGAGGTGTTTGCTGGGGATATTTCATAGCACCACCCTATGTCACAGTCACAGCACTGACAGGGAAAGACAGAGAGATGGCTTTAGGGCATGGGAGAGGTGCAGTTTTCTTGTCATGCGGAGGATCACATGCAAATCTCTATGCTTTTTGTAGCCCAGAAGCGTAAATAAGCTAGGAGGTTGTTCCCTTGTCTCCATCTCATGTGTTTGCAATGTAACTTTTTTGTTTCTGTCACCTTGTCCTTCTGCAAACTGTGAGTAAAGCTATTTGCTTGTGAGCTCGGCTGTGAAGGTTTAGTCTGAAGATGCCAATAAGTGAGACTTCAGAGAAATTGTGATTTTTCTCCAGAGAGGGTAGATCGTAGAGACTGTGTGAGTCAAGGGCCCAAGAGCAAGTATGGTAAAAGTCTCTAGGTTAGGAAGCAATTCATGAATAGCAATTCATTGCATGACTGGTTACCAGTGCAGTATCCAGGTGTGATGTTGTGTATCAATGGCTTCTGTCAATCTTACAGGATTTGTGTATCAGTATTTTACATCAGCCTAATGGAAAGTCCCTTAGACAACAAAGAATTTAATATTATAACAGAAAAAAAATCAGAAGAAATTAAGTAATAACCATTTCTTAGTATGGAATGTAATTAAAAAAGAACAAAACTAGCTACATACCATGAAATATACTGTGGAACTTTTTATTACAGTTTGTATGCTTTTTTTCAAGGGTGAAGTATGACCTTTAGTCCCTACATGAGACATGAGGGCAATCTGATTTCCATCAAAGAGAATAGTAGGCATATCTAATGGCTTTAAACAGTGTTTGGATGTAAGATGCAATACCTTGGTCTTTTCTGAATTAAGTTTGCATGTATTGACTGACATTCAAGAATTGATGTCCAGTGAGCTGACAGCTCTGGAGCAGCTCTCTGCACATCGCCTGACATGGAAGCAGAGGTTGGAGTTTCACTCCAATAGCCTATAAAAAGAGGTGCTGAATACTGCTACCTGCTGTCAACACGCCAATGCCAAATATAATAGTAAGGGTGGAGTTTTGGGGGAAAGCCTGTTGTACAGATACTGTGTCAGAGGTGTGAGTGTCTATTATGAAATAAGCTGTTTGAGAAATACAATGTGAATTAACTAAATACTTCTCCCTCTTGCATTATCATCCAATTTTAAGCATTCAGTAGATGTTCTCACCCACAATAAAAAAGGTTAAAAGCTGACCCAGTGTTATGATAACTGTAGGACTCTGAGTACTTGAATGAAAACAGGATTATAATACACATCTGTATCTTCCCTATACAGAACTATTAGTCTATATTCACTCTACACAAGATACATTTTAGTCCATCCAGAAGTGAAGATGACAAAGTTGTGTGTTATGTGGAATGTCACGTCACAGCACGCTGAACCAGTTGCTTCATTAACTAGTTCTGGTTCATAACTCAAGAATTTACAAAGTACTGCTTTTACCTGAATCTGGACCAGAGAGAGTTGTTCTCAGTGCAATCCCAGTGGGGTTGTGTCAGAGAGATAGCAGAGAATATGTCTTCAGACTGTTAGATGGAGTTGCAAGAACAGGGTATACCCCTAAATAATTTTCTTCTAAGGAGTGTGCAACTTTGTCAGCATCAGCTCTGATAATCTGGTGGCTTCAGATACTCAATCTTTCTTCTGGTCCATGTTAAGAGATATGGGGGATTTGATTTTTTCAGCGTTGGACTTTGTGGCGTTCTTTTACTGCCAAAAGCCAAAGGCTGTATCTGCAGTGGATCTGTGAAGGAGAACATAGTTTGGCATAGATTTGGAACTGGAATTTGATGGACCGATCACTGTAAAGCTTTTTATCTTTAACATCTGGACTAATACTAAGTTTGCAGTTCAGTTTCTATATATTAAGAGACTGCTTCAGAGAGCTGCTGAAAGCCTGAAACTCCCACTGTTTTCAGTCTTTCGCATTTACTCGGCTTCCTATTATTTGACCTCTTTCATAGGGGGCCTGACACTTGGCTCTCAGCTTTCTAGTGTCAGTCTACATTTCATTAGCACTTCAAAAAAACTTTTTATCAGTTCTTCCACTGAGATGTAATATCTTTTCCAAAATTCATAGGCAGATTTTGAACTAATATTTTACGTCTGGACATGCTTAGAGTTGCTGTCTACTTTTAGTCTGTTTAAAACCCAGTTACAATCAATATTTCTAAATGTTGGCATATGGTGATACTGGTTCTTATAGGAGTGCAATGATCATTGTACATTATTGATTTTCTCACAACAAAACCCTTGTAACTTAGCAAGCAGCGTTCAGCATTAGGAAGTAATATAACTGGGTACACAACAATCTTTTTAATCTTTCTTCATGGCACAATCAATATATTTTTCCAATTTACAGGGCCTCAGGAACACTCCCTATTACCTACCGCCTTTCTTCTGAAAGAGATGTGACTCCATACAGTGTTCAACAGAAATTCTTCTGCTGAGGATGGAGGTTAGACACCATTCTCTGCCTTCTTACAATGAGAATACAAAGTTCATTTGAAAGTTAAGTGCGTGTTGCTCTTTCAGCATGCCAATCCTCAGTCTCCAACAAGGGTGCCCCACTGCCAAAGCATCTTGTAGTGGTCTTACGCAGATACTCCTCCATAGCCATCAGATAGTAGCACTCGGAAAATTCACCTCCCTCCTTTCCCTGGCTTTATGTTCCCTCAGACAGTTCTAATGTAGACTGATTATTCATTTCACCATTATGAAAATGTCCTGCAAAATGTTCTCTTTTGTTTAATGAGTGAAACAGAATTTACGATCTTCTCTTCTTCAAGCAGTGTATGTGCTGCCTTAAATCATACTTCGATAGATCTCTGAATGGCATGAGTAATTAACAGCCTTTATAGAAGCTTTGTAATAACAAGTCACATCAAAGGGTAGTAATAAACCAGAAAATAAACTAATAATTAAACCAATACATCTTTTAAACATCAGTGGATTAAGAACCTCTTTGAAAATAAGCATGTGCACTAGCCAACGTCTAAATGATGGACTTTGTCCAAGAAACTCATACAATGCTGAACAGAAGATGCAACAAATGCCCATCACGCAATGGGATTAGTCTTGCTGGTTTATATGATATGAAATACATACTCAATCATATTCTGCCTGGCAAGCGTTCAGTAGCAAAATGACCATGTGTTTTGAAACCATTCAAGTCAGGCAGCAGTGCAGATAAGGAAGAGCAGATCTACAGAGCAGAGCAGTTGGTGCTGAAGTCCTGACATCCTTGTTACATGTTTTCATGGTTTTATTTGGACTGGTCCTGTGTGGTGAATACTGCTGGGGTGCTGTAGATGCACTGCTGGAGGATATCTACCAGCTTTCTTTTATTCTGAAGGAATCCAATTTGTCTACTTGGACGCTGCTACATAAAGAAAACCTAAGGGCAGCCAGGACTATAAAGAGGTTCAATTCAAAACTGCATTCTCCATCTGAGCTAAAGCACTAACATAGACGTGCTCTTCAATGAGGAAGAAGGATAGGGGAAAATGCCCTTAAATACTTTCTGTTCTTGGGATGTCTTACTCTTTCTCATTGTGGGGTTATAGCTGCAACCTGTCACCTGTATTGCTTGAGTTATGTATGGGGGAAATAAATTGTTTTTATTTAGATGTTGTCAGGACTGGGCTCAAAGATAAATCATATTCTGCTGCCTCACAGCTGAAATACAGGGATTACCTAGTGGGCCACTGTCCACACCTTGTGAGAGGCACAGTTTGTATCACGCTCTGGGCAGCTTTGTGGCCAGTCACCGCTGCACAGCACAGGGGCTGGCTGAGATGCACTGCAGACACTGTGTCTATAGACACAGTGAATTTACAGCCATTTGCTATGATAGAGCTGAGAGCCTGACAGGAGCTATCATATAGTATTCTGTGAAAATCTGAAACAACGTGACAGGACTTTAATTTGATATACTTGATTTTTACAGTGCAAACTTTATGGGTTTTGAAAAAGGGTATTATGGTATTGGTATTCTAAAGTTGACATTGTATCTAAAAGTAAGGCTATACGTGTTATACAAGTCTCAAATAACTGGATAAATATTGCTGAGAGCTGCGTAGAGAAAGAAATGGAGAGCTGCAGTGCACCCACACACAAATAATAATGGTATCTGCTGGGAGTTCTTTATTGTGTTTAGCAGAAAGATATAAATGCATGTTTAAATAGTGATTTGTATCACTACTTTATCTTATGTTTAGATCTCTGAATGCAGAAATCAGAGTCTCACAAGCTCAGCTCACTATTGGATACCTGAATACATTAAAATAATTTGCTTACAGTCTTGTGCAGAAAATGAAATTTGAAATCTTCAGCTAAGTCTCTTAGGACAATCCACCAAGATTATGGAGTTTTGGGTCCATGAATGATCACAGCCATGATTTCAAAGTAGAAAAACAGTGCCAGGTTACTAGGAAATGCAGAGCATTGTTTCTGCCAGAGGTGTATCATGGCATATTTTGTTAAAGCAGATCTAGACAAATTCAGGACAAAATTTTCGCAATAAATGAGCTGTTTCAAGATACAGTCTTGTAGCATAGCCACCTTATGGTTCTAAGTCACTTATTACAGAACAGAGATACTCAAAGATCTTCTTTGGTTTCTTTATGAGCCAAATGTGCTTTCCAGTCCTTCCTGCAGTAACTCTAGAGCTTCTAGGCTTTGAGAATTAATTTCAGTATGGTCCCAAGGAGTCCTGATGGAAATAAATCTGTCCAAAAACAATAAGTGGGGTTGTTCAGTTATGTTTTGCATTGTGTTTCTTTTTTCTTCCATCGGTATAAAACTGGAAACAGTTCCTGCAGAGTATTCTCTATGAGTCGTTTTGCAGGTTGGCATCTGCTTCTTCCATTTGCTCCTTCTCTTTCTGCACTTTTTATGAATGTCCACAGGATTTCACTTTCCAGCATAACAAAGCAATTATCTAAAGTGCAGTATTTTTCTTAATTGTCTTCTTTAAAATGGCCAAAAATCAAGATGATTTTGCGGTTCTCATTTTTATACCTTGAGTTCAAAGTCTAATCTTTCTTAAAATGTACGTGTTTACACTGCCACTTGTCTTACAAAGTTTGTCTTTGATCAGCTAGCGCTGATGAGTATGACACAGATAATCATAATTTTATTTAGAAACTAGAAATGGCAGTTTAGATGAGAAAAGACAAGGATTTATGCTTTGTTAAAGTATAAGGCCTTCTACTGTATTGGGAATTTCATAAAGCAGGAAAAAGAATGAACAAAAAGGAAAAGAGGAAAGGAAGAAAAAGAATGAGCAAAAATATTCATGATTGCTTGAGAGAGTGGCAAATTAACTCACCTCTAAAATAAAAATGCTCCAGTATAAAATTGTTCCTTTTTAGCTGTATCCATGGATGTGTGTGGTTTCCTGGCAGAAGGCTCAATAGTCTAGCATCATTTTTGGTGAGCATATTCATGTGGGGTCCGTGTAATGAATAACACAGCTGATGACCAGGTGTTTACAGACAGATTGAACTATTAGATATTATTAAGAAACAAGATACTTTTAGAAGTATAAAATCATGAGTGTGTGTCACAGAAATTTATTTATGTTAAACTTCTACAAACCTTTCAGATAGGAACAAAGGTAGGTCCATCCCTAATTCCTCTTTTGAACATCTAAACTTCCTGAAAACTGTTAAGTGCATGACACAGCTGATGCCAAAAAAAAAATTAAAAGGCAGTATGATCTTGTTGAATTTCTCAAATAAAGTGGCATTAGACTGATTGGAAGACATGATGAGAAAGTAGTTTGGGGACAAAATGTCCTTTCAGTCATTGTTCAGAAGCCATAAGATGGATGGTGAGCGGCAGCTCAGAAGAGGAGGCTCTCTCCCCTGGAAGTGTGATGATGAGTCAAGGCCAGCTTTGGCATGCTTGTTGGTGCAGAGAAAAAACCTTCACCAAGTGCTTGGAGGAGATTTTTGGCAGTCCTGGCAGGTCCTAGAAGGTGTTGCAGATAACAAGGCACAAAAACTCCCACTGGAAAGTCAGAGGAGGGAGGGACGTGTGGCTACTGCCTTTGGAAAAATTAACCGAGGCAGTGTGTAGGCTCTCCGATGTTTCAGGGTAGTTAATAGGAAACATGTTGGTATCAGGAAGAACAACTTACGGTGTACCTCCAAGGTTAAGACAGTGAGGGAGGAGGTGGACAGTTACATGGGGGATCCAGAAAACGTGTGTGTACCTTCCCCAGCCTGGCTGAGCTCAGCCTCTTCTCAGCACCTTTCCATGGGCTGCAGCCCAAGTACTGTGCATGTTACTTCATCCTCCATTCCCTGGCAGCCCAAGGAAGTGCAGTTCAGCAATGTGACTTGCACATTTTTTGTTCTGGTTTAGCTACAATTTCTTTCTGTGAATACAGACTCATGCGTATGTGCATGTATTCCTGCACATGAAAAAAATGACTGGGCAAGAACTAAACTTTCTTGTATTGTTCCATGATTTCCGTGGTCTGATAGGTGTTGTATTTGCAGATAGTCACCAGCCCTGTCCCTGCGGAGAGCTAGGCAGAAACCTGAGCAGGGCTTGGAGGGAACAGTAGGGAGAAAGGAACCCTCCATGACTGAGCCTGCCATAGCCCTTGCTGCCGATCAGGTGGCACTTGTGTTTTGTCCCAGCTGGGGGATTTCCATGCCCATGGCTCTATTCCTAAATATAAGGAATTTTAATAAGGTCTTGAGGTTGTAAAGGTATAGATCCCCATTACAACTAGAAGATAAGGGTGGGGTTTTTTTCCCTCTTGGGGCTCTGAGTGTAGTTTTGCTGCACGGTGATAGCAGCATTCTACAACACATCTAATTTGGGACAGCTGTAGGTTATTTGTATGCTTTGTAGGATATGCAGGTGAACAGATATGTATCCAATATCTCTTCTGTTCCCTTCTAACCTTCACAGTGGAGATAGGCCTGCTTCACCAGATACAGAAACAGGGAAACCAAATAAAAACCATAGGATTCAAGAATAAAACTCCCTCCCACCTCAAGGTAGGGAAAGCATCTCCAGGGTATTGGCAGGGTGAAACATGCTCCAGATCACACTATGTGGGGATGTGAACTGAATGTAATCAGAAAGACTTAAAGCCTTGTCAGCCAAGGCAGCTCCAGAGGTTCCATGGGGTCCTGTCAGTGCCTGGCACCAGCCGAGGATCCACCAAAGATTATGGCTGTATCTCGCAGTTACAGTGTTAGCAACAATTTAGCAGTGTCTGTCCCAGTTAGGTTACTTGGCTTTTTCCATTCCTGAATTGCTATCCGAAGCCTCAAGTGTAGATGGTTTTCTAGAAAGGTGATCAAGCTTGCACGTGAACACAGGGTAATGTTCTCTCTCTGACCTTTTCAAGCTCCCAGGAGGGATTAAAAGAATTGAATCCCTGCCAGAGGAAGGGTTTAAATTGACACAACGATTCTGAGATTAAGCAGCTGCCTGCCAATGCTTTTGCTAACTTAAACTGCACCTTCTTCCATTAATTTTCCTGTCCTCAGTCCTTCAGAACTGCTGTTAAGAAAGTTTAAATTAGATTTGTTTTGGTCCTTTTAAAAAGGTGCTTCTTCTTTGACGTTTGCACTTTTCTAAATGGATAACATCAATCTTGCTGTACAAGCAGGACTAATCCACAAGAGAGGGGTGGGGGTGTATGGGGGTGAAGAGTTGGAGAAGTCACTTCTGTGTCTCCTGGTGTGTATGAACTCCATACCCTCTGGAACAGAGCAATCTACCTGCAAAATGACCTGGTGCCTGTGGCAGAGCCACAATTCAGTGTCATGTTGTGTCCTGTCCTGGTGGGACCTTGTGTCTGGTTAAACACAGAACTGAAGCATGAGGTTTTTATGTACTTTCTACCGAATTAGAAGATCTTTCTCCTCACTGAACTCTGATTTGCATGTCAGATTCCAGGCTCTTTCCCTCTTTATTTCAATACTAGAGATGTCATAAAGGGCTTAAAATGAAGTGGTTTGTTTCCTTTCTTTTGCTTAAAAATGGGTAAGAATGTATGAATTATCTTATTTTTTTAATGATTATATTTCAATGCTTTTATGTTTTATCTTAATTATCTTTCAAGTTATGAATACGCAAATGCAGCTGATGAAACTTTTCCAAATCACTCTTGCACTTTCCATTGACAAACAAAACACCACCACAAGGGTTCAGCATGGCACGGTAGCTTGTGCAATAGCCATGTACCACAGCAGATCTATCACCAGCTGCCTTAGATTCTCCCCCTACTAAATGATAAATAACCTTGAAGTTTGAAAACCGTAAAGTGCTAGTGTGAACAGCTGTAGTAATGGGAGATTGTATGTGATTTGTCAACACAAGAAAATCAGATATTGAAGCCTGTATTCTTTGTTGCAAGTGTTGCCTGGGAAACCTATGTACAGCACAATGCATTTCTAAAGCCCACCACAAAGACAGAATATAGCAAAAAAGAACGTATTTCATACCAGCTCTAAGCCAAGGCAAGAACAGGGTGACCAGGACACCAGAGCCTGTCATGATGACCAGAGTCATCAGTATAGTGCAAGCTTACATATCTCAGGGTTCAGCTTGAACTGTGGGCGAACTGTTAGATCCCTTTTATTACAGTCAATCACTTATGGATTATTTTTTTTTTGCCTCATGAATACTTAATGCAACATATAATTAGACATGGCAAGTGAATGCCAGGTCTGGAATTAAGACTTGAGCTTTTTTGGCTTTCATTTTAATGCTTGTATTATTATACACACTGGGAAAGTTTGCGAGAGCTCTTGGTGCAGGTGGCTGAACACTTCAGCTGGCTTGGGGAGCAGGTGCCCTGCAGGAAGCCCATAGCTTGGTGCTGTGTTGAGCTGGGAGGCAGGGCTGGGGTAGTCACTGTCAAAAACTAGCCCCTGCTACATCATGACAAGGCAGGGCAAGGTTTTATTGTTGTGCTGTTGAAACCAAAGTTTTAATTTCAAGACTTCCTCCATTTAAGTTTTGACTGAATCTATCAGCCAGCTTGTCTGTCACTGTAGGGAGCTCCTGGAAAGCAAAACCTCTTGTTCTGCAATGAAATAAATCATGGGCAAGGAAGAGCTACCCTTTCTTGGCTCATCTCCACTTGCAAGTAGTTTTTTCACTAGAAGATGAAGAGAAGACTTACTGGTGACAAGTTGCCGCAATCATCAGTAACTTTCAGGTGTCTCACACTTTGAGATGAACATAGTTTTGCCTCAGATTGCTCAGAAATAAAAATAATGAGGAAAACTTGAGTAAAAATCCTTGAGTAAGAATGAGTGGAATGGGTTTGTTCCCTGTGGGATGATGATGATATACTTGGTTTTCCATTTTTAAAAATATCTGAATATGCAAAGTTTTCAAAAATGTCATTAGAAAAACCATAAAAATATACTACTACTAAATAAAAATAATCAAATTTTCCCAGCCAAAACCATGTTAAAATTGATTTTAAATATTAAGGTCTATTTGTATATTTCCATTGCTGTCACCAGTGGTCCCATTAACCCCAATGAAGCAAAGGCCATGGAGAGCTACACCTCCCATTGAATGACACAGACTTAGGTTTCATTCTGAAGATGTTCTGTGAGGCTGCTCACCCATGTGTAATTGAGTTTAGTACAGGGTAAGAGACTTTTATTGTATTTAACCGCACAAACGCTTCTCTAAAAGCACGCAGTTTGAGGGCAACAGATTCCCTTGGTAAACTATGTGAGCAGTACCAATGACTGCTCCAGATAAATATTTTTAAAAATCAGACTATTTTAACAATTTCAACAAAATATTTTATAAGAATAATACTCTCAAAACTTTAATAAATAACAGTGTTTCTGACTGATTCTTTTTGGCCAGTGAGCTGTAATCAATTATTAAGAATACCCTCAGTGGGATGCATATTCTGACAGGAGTCCTTGACTCATCAAAGAGAACAGAACCAGGGAAAAACGTTCTAACAAATTACAACTACTTGAAAGTAGTGTTTTACTATGAGAAAACCACTCCTCAAATTTAAGTTGACTAGAGTAGCCTGTTTCAGGTCACAACACATCATCAAGGTTTCAGGAGTACTGATATAAATTATTAAAAAAAATGAAAATAAAAATGTTACAATATTTTGGAGAGTCCGAAATATTTTATTCTTCTGGCAGTTCTGTTTGGAAATACTTTCTGCCAGTGGGACTTGTCACAAAAAGGAAACTCCAGAGCTTGTTTATCTCTAAATGCAAGCCATCCTGCATACACAGAATGACCTGGAAAGTTAAACAGACTTATTAGTTATGTAAAACGCTGTATCTGCAAAGTGGCTCTTCTGCAGTTGCTTCCTCTCTGTAGGAACAGCACATTTTCACATTGCTTTGTTACTGCGACAGTTTTGTTCTAATTATAACTGATCAGATTCAGATACCTTAATAGCTTTGCCACTACTAATTTTAGTAAGAACTGAGCACACTGAGAGTATGTCACAGAGTAGGTAGTCAACCTCGCTTATACACGCTGCTGCTGAGAGGAAATAAGGGATGTTTAAAGCAGGGGAATTACCCAAAGGGCAAATTTGATCCACTGTTTTTACAGAAAAAGAGAAACACAAACTCAAGGGGGTAAATGTAGAGGTATACAGGCTGGTATCTGTCATAGTTTGGAAGCCACAGCTGTTTAAAATTGTAGGTTTTCAATGGCAAGCCTCAGCCATTGCTACAACTATTATTATTATTTTATCAAGTCTAATCCTAGGGAGTATTTTAGGCTGACAAATGCCTTCTAACTCTTTGTTTATTCATTGCACCTGTATAGAACCCTCCACACCTGCTGAGTTAAAGTCCTGTTTCTGTTATAGCAGGAAGCAAAGGTCTTTGATAAAGACAATTGCCTTGGTGAGGAAAGCAGCACATCTTCAGATCTAAATAAAAATGAAAATACCTGGTGAACTCTAAGGATTATGTTAATTAAAAAAAATAAACAACCAACTCCAAACAGCTGGAGGGAGACCTGCACATCATACTGACAACTGCAGCCCTATAACCTCCTCTGGAATAGGTGCAGTGCATGTTGCAGCAGGTCAGGTCACTGTGGCTGGTGAGGACACTGCCTGTAAAGTATGCTCTCCCCATTCTCCAGGGTTACGAGCCCCTTGGCTTCATGCCGATGCCAACAGCTCTGCCCTAACCCTATGCTGCACTGCACTATTCTCCAGCACTTGATCCTGGGCACAATGTTTTCATCAGTTGGTCAGTGGTGTTCTTGGCAGCATTTAAAACTAACACCTGCAAATTAATGATATCGTAGCTTGTGATCAGCCAGCACTTGTAAAATACCCACTGCACCTCTTAAAATTAAGGCACTTAAAGAGAAGAGATTAAAACACACGTATTGCCACTGAAGGACTGAAGCCTTAATTAATGTCGTTGGGCTGATTTATTTTTCCTTCATCACCACCCATCTCTCTCTGCATCTTGGCAGCTTCTTGCAAGGCATTAAATTTCATTCCAATGTAAATAATAAAATAAAGGATCATAAATCTTTGTCCAATAAGTTTGCCCAGTGACTGATTGGACAAAGATTTATGATCTTTTATTTTATTATTGTACTTAGTTTTATGGAAATATCATTGACACTCTAGGTTTAAAATCAGTTACACATAAGTGTGAAAATCACTCCCTCTTCCCTACCCCATTGACAGAAGCTCCCTTACAAAGATTATACCTTTGGATAAAGCTCTACTTGCCATTTTCAAGGGTTTTCCCTTCTTAAATTATTAAAGAAGAAAATAATTTAGACTATTTCTTATTCTTTCATATCTGACTGTAGTAGTGTTTTTATATGCAAAATATTAAAAACAATTGTTACAAAAAAGACTCTTGAGCTCCTACAATTATTGTTCAGTGAAGATGGTAAGTAAAAACTGAGTAACTGAGTTTAAAGGTTTTATTTTGAAGTTGGAAAAAGAATTATGCTGTATAAGTCTGGCTCACAGAGGACTGATTTGATCTGATTACAAAATAAAATTACAAAAATGAATTGTTGGGCTTGTAAAACGTACCATTAATAGCCACTACTGAGCAAACAAGGTAAGGAGAGGGACTGTCTATCCAAAAACTTCCACCATCCCTCTGCAGGGCAACCAGGAAGATGCAGGAGTCTTATCTCCTGCACATCTGGTCTTGCATGGAACAGTACAGAACAAAAGAAGCGTGTTTGCAGCATTACTCAGCTATAGCTGAGTAACTTAACAGTAACTTCAAAAAAGTAAGAAAGGGGTGTTGGATCATCCTGTTCTTTTTTTTTTTTTTTCTAGTACAGAACAATTTGTCTCTTTTAAGAGGCATTTACTAGCCTCTCACTCTTCCCTTAAGTACATTGTAGGTAAATGAGTTTCTATAAATAATAGAATTGCAGGTATTGATTACTTCTAAATTGTAGTAGTGTTGTGTAATACGATATTGGCAGCTGTGCTATGATGAAATAGCATATATTCTAGTTGAGCCGTTGGAGGCCTGACTCATCCCCAGCACCAGCGTGGCCAGCAGGTACTGCTGTCACCCACAGGGAAATGGCAATTGGCTCACCAAGTGGGTCTTCACAGGCTATGCAGACTTGATAGCAAGTAGTCCTCCTTTAAGCTGATCCCTATGTAATTAGCTGAGAAAAGATGGTTCTGAGTCAAAATGGAATCCAGAAGAGCTCTTATGTAGCTAGTTGAAAAGCATAAATTCAGGGGTGACTGTTAATACATGGAAAAAGACACAGATTCCTGAAAAGGAGAGGTAATGCTTATTCCTTGTTCCTGAAGGACCCTTCTACCACTGGCTTATCCTTCAGTATAGCTCAAAGTTATTTTAGATTATAATTTGTACTTCTGGGTGGAGGTGTGAGATAATTTTCTAAATTTGAGCACTGGTCTCACTCACCAAGGTATCCTTGAAAGCATTTTTCCCATGTAAATGAAAAAAATGCTTCTCCTGCTTTTCCAGAGTTATAATGGAATTAATCCTTTGCTATGGGGATTTATTAGGCTGTTAATTAGCTTCTTACAAGTATCACAGTTCATTTACATTTCTGATTATGACAGTTCCTCGTGTGCCTTTTGAACTTTTGTGATTCTGTAATTGCTTGGTTAAATAGTCAGCACTGAGAACCCCACCATGTTCATTATGTATCCAAATTTCTTCTTGTAATTATGAGACATGAGCACGTAAAGGACATAGGACAAGGCTGCATATATTGAAGACCTTTCTTCCAAATATGCTAAGAGTAAACATTCCAGTAAGGAGGAGAAGCGGTCTAGGGTGCTGGAACTCTGTAATTCCCTACCCTGACCCCTCCCCCCAAAAAAGAAAACACTG
This sequence comes from Jacana jacana, assembly GCA_013400555.1. Lineage (NCBI taxonomy): Eukaryota > Metazoa > Chordata > Aves > Charadriiformes > Jacanidae > Jacana > Jacana jacana. The sequence continues at coordinate 52,742 of VZTM01017892.1, read as the reverse complement.
GGGAAATTAATACAAGGAAATATAACCATAGGCAAATGCTATAATACACAAAAGCTTTTGAAATCACAAATCTGAGGACACAATCCTGGAAGCTCCTCTGCTTGTAGCGAGAGCAAGCATTCAATTTTAAGAAATATGTCAGTATTTAGCTGTGATTCTTAGCACAGAGTGATTATTTCCAAAATCTTACATATTTCCTGCTAGCTAGTGAAACTAACTTTTAAGATCCAACATGAAAACGGTAGTTATGCTCAACTTTGAGTACACTTCTCAAGTCTTCACAGGCTTCCATCACACCCATTGCTGCTGTACGAAAAAGATGCAGAATTGAAAGTAGAATTTTCAGCAGAAAAAAAAAACACAACCAAACACTACCAAACATGAGCTACTTCAAGCAGAAACAATGCTCAATTTCAATACGAGCACTCCTACACAACATATCCATATGGATCTCAAGGCATCTGCTGTCACCAATGGCAATCGAGGTCTTGGTTACCCCATTAAAATGTCATCTGTCTTCTCTGCTAGCGAAAAGTGGAAAAAATATTAGCTATTTGTTCCATCAAACTGGACAATTTTTGTATTTTGCACATACTTGCCTTGAATGGCTATTTTAAGTAAATGCAGTTGTTAACTTCTGGATTTAGGAACTGTCAACTTGCAGTCTTGCGGTTGTTATTTTCACATATATCATTTAATCAGTAAACTGTATTAGATTTCACACCATAATTTCCAGCTACTCCTCTGAGTTTTCAAGTGCTTAGCATCATTGAAAAGGCATTCAAACACCTTCTGTAGCAGTTGTGTTTAGAGACAATAGCTGTCTTAGTCAGTATTTGGCTTGTGTGGTCTGTAAAATTATTATTGTGAATAATACCAGTTTTAGAGCTGACAGAAATCCCCTGAAGTGTTCAATGTTTTTCATGTACTCAGTATAATTTAGTTTAAATACAGTACTTAATAATATACTAAGGGAAAACTTTCATGATGTCTATTAAGAAAAACAAAATGGTTGAGTCTTGGGAAAAAATATTGGGCTCATTGTGAGTAAGGCTCTTTTTTAAATGCAGTTTATTCAAGATACCAAAACTAGAGATGAAATGGTTATGAAAAAAAAAAAAAAAAGACAAACTAAATATAATCCTTTTTTTGTTGAAGATCCATGTGTTGTTAGCATTCTTGAGCATTAGAGCGCATATACATGGGAATAGGTTTCACCTGAATATGAAATATTTACTCGTGCTGTAAAGCTGTACCAGAATGATAATCAAATAACTGTACCCATATCAGTGCTTCATGGATTTGGTACCATGACACACAAGTGCCTGTACGCTCTTCAGACTGCTACCAAGCTAAAATGTATTTGGAAACTCATGATCTCATATCACTTGTCACAAATCTTTCACATTCCTTTTGGGAGGAGGATGTAATATGGTTGTGATTATTGGTTTAGTGTTTAGTAGTGGTAACTGACCAGCTTGTATCTTAGGTATATGGATGAGAACATCGATGCCATCACATCAGCTGTTTCCTTTCCATAGGTCTAGATATAGCATGTGAGATCAATGCAAAATTTCTTGCTGAGTTCTCAGTGGTATTCTTCATGTTCTAATGGAGAAAGAGAGGTCACACCCTTGATATTTGTGCTTCAGTTACAGACATTTATTCTTTGCAAGGTATTATTGACCTAGGTTAGACTCTATATTACCTCCAATTATTATTTATGCACTAGCAATGTCCAATTTTTTATGTCAGTTTTCTGTTTATATTGATGGATATCAGGTTTTAAATAATTGTTTTTTAAAAATAGATTCGCATCAAGCAGTGTCCACCAAGCTTCCACCACCAAATCAGTTTTTACTATAAAACACCTATACATTGTACTGCTCACTTGATGCTGGTGATGATGGTGGCTTTTAGGTCTTTCAAAAGAAGATTGGTAACCGTCCTTATGTTCTGATAGATGTCTTAAAGGGTTGATTAAATGGCTGCTGATAACCAGAACAAGACAACTGCAGCATAGTCTGCCAGTAATTCAACAAGACCATTAGGTTATCTGAGGAAATCAATACCTTAGTTTATATGACTCAAGGTGTTGAGAGAAAGGCTAGGCCCTACTGAATACTTTCAAAACTGAATAGAGATAAAAATACTAAACTAGAATCAAGACTTACATTTACCTAGCAAACCAGCTATACCCAGGGATGTCAATACCATGTCTGACTATCATAACTTGGTCTTTTGATCTCGGCTTTATAGATCTATTTATAGATTTATTACAATGTTTAGAGAACCTTATGTGGCAACATTCTTGGACTATTGCCTATAGAGTAATTCACAATCCTTGTTTAGAAGACAGGTAGGTTCAGAGAGTTTGTCAAGATATGGAAGAGAGAGAAAATTATTTGCTGAGATTTACAAGAAAATATTCTGCTGAATTCAGAATCAGCATAATACCACACGATCAACCCTCACCTCACGGCTTTCCCACTTCAACACAAACATATCACTAAAAGGCTGTAATTTGCAGATCAGCTGCAACTCTGGCTGAAGTCAGTGGAGGATGCAGTGGTTTGGCACCACTCAGATTCATAATCATTAATGGCATTGAGAAAAATAGTGATCATTGGAGAAACTGTAAATTAGAAAAATCTCCACACTGTTGCTATCAATGCAGTTAATGATCTCTCAGACTAAACACAGTACAGTAAATACAGAATTGTTCTGTAACTGAGATAAGAGATGAGGATTAAATTAATGTTACTGTGGCCAAGAGACTAAATTCAATGCAACTAATATCTAGTGACTTGTTAAAGACAAATGCAACTCATTTTATGTAAAAGTTCAGTGTATGCTTTCATCAGCTTTCAAATACAGTTCTTAACCTGTCCTCTAGGAAAATCAATTCAGAGGTCTTGCAGTTCAAATTTACATTAACAAAAGTGGCCAACTTGGTCTGTCACATATAGGTCCAAATCTATTTCATCCAAATCAGTGGATCTAAAAAGCAAACCAAGTCACAGTAATTGTATAATACGGAACATATTAATCATGGCTATGACTTATTTACCTCATGGCTGCAGCTGGTGTTGTGTACCTGCTTATACCAGTTAAACGCTACAAGTGAATTTTCCACTTTCTGAAGATCTGCTGAAATAAATGGATCTGGTCTGAAAAATAACACAGTATTTATCAGTCTTAAGCTGAGGCTGTTAATGAAAGACAATTTGTTTCTTTTTAAAATACAGAAACAAAGCTGGCTTTCATCAAACAAAGTGAAAGTCAAGCTTTTTCTCCCTCCTGGAGGAGAATCATAGAATCATAGAATCATTTAGGTTGGAAGAGACCCCTGGGATCATCAAGTCCAACCATCAGCCCTACTCTACAAGTTCCCCCCTACA
>VZTM01017892.1:25343-49177 GCA_013400555.1 Jacana jacana | reverse complement strand
CCCAGGTCCTTTTCTGCCAGGCAGCTCTCCAGCCACACTGCCCCAAGCCTGTAGCTATGCATGGGGTTGTTGTGGCCCAAGTGCAGGACCCGGCACTTGGCCTCGTTGAAGGCCATGCCATTAACATTGGCCCATCTATCCAGTCTATCCAAGTCCCTCTGTAGAGCTTCCCTGTCCTCAAGCAGATCAACACTCCCACCCAACTTAGTGTCATCTGCGAACTTACTGATAGTGTTTTCTATATCCTTATCTATATCATTGATGAAAATATTAAAAAGGAAAGGCCCTAGTACTGAGCCCTGAGGAACACCACTTGTGACCGGCCGCCAGCTGGATTTAACTCCATTGAGCACCACCCTTTGGGATCGTCCTTCCAGCCAATGCTGGATCCAGCAGATCGTACGTTCGTCCAGGCCATGAGCAGCCAGTTTTTCCACCAGAATGTGGTGGGGGACAGTGTCAAATGCTTTGCTAAGCAAAGCATTTGAGGACATTGAGGAAAGGAGGACAATGTTAACCCTCTGGCTGGCATTCAAGATGTGAGGTGACATCCACATCCCATCTTGCTTATTTTTCTGTTTTTCTTGTGGTAATTCCTAACACTTCCAGCTGAGCTCTCAGACTGTGTTGCACTCATCACTGTGCAAACCTACACACCAGCCCTGCCTGTGTGCCGGAGCAGGTACCAGCTCTCTTCTCCAGCACTTCTGAAACCCAGACCCCAGGGTCACAGCCCTGAGCCTGTGCTGGAGGGAAGGGCATGTGTATTCAGCCTCTGCAGGACGGCAATATGGGCAAGCAGGACCTGATCTCTTTGTCATTTGGAGCAATCACATACATGCCCACCATATATCATATAAATATACGCTCTAAAGAGCTCTGAGGTCCAAATCAGGATCTTATTTTTTCTGATCTTTTACTGGGTAAAAAAAAATAAGAAAAGGATTGAACTAGATTTCTTTGACTGAACAAATAGTGCTCAAAATAAGAGAGGCATTTATAAACCTAATTGCAAATATTATTATCATTTTTTTATTTCCATGTGTTGTTAAACAGCTGTCATATTTCCTGACTCTGCATTTGGCTACACTGTGAATAGTGTCTTGCTTTTCCCAGATGTGCTGCTCCCAGAGGTATGCTGTTACAGGTTAGAATTGAAACTCTGCCACTGACAGGGGCTTCAATATGTATTTATTATTAATACAGAGAATCTAGTAATGTTGTGAGCTTGCTGAATTAAAGGCGAAATCAAAGGCATTTTACCTGTCAAGACCTTAGTTCAGAGTTCTCAGTTTATCTTGCACTGGATGACAATGTGTCATTGATTCCTGAAATGGAGCAGGCAGCTACCTTCATTATACTGAACCAGTCTGGCAACTTCAAATCTGTGCTCAGTGGCAAATCTACTGCTTGTTCAAACCTCGTATGGAACTTCCTGTGATAGGCACCTTATGCCACACTGATGTATCATTGAATGTATTGAGTGTGTATTTACTAGGTACATCTATCAAGTGAAAGCATCTACTGATAAGGGTTAGATGAACAAAAATAACAATCCCTGAACAAAATGCAAAGTTCAATAGTGGGAGCCCTACTGGCAAGACATGCATTGCAGAGCTGGGCTTTAAACCTCTGCCCATGCTCTCTGCCTAGCTTATTTTCAGGTTGACGGCAGTCATAAGCAGGCTACAGGCAGTTGCTATTATTTTAAAAGCACACATCGTTCTGTGAAAAATCTAGAAGCAATCATTCCTTAATGGACTTCTTACCAAAAGCAGCATAAGCTTCTCTACAACTCTCCAGGAACATGGGTCTGTCTTTTCAACTACCTCCACTTCAAGTGTCAATAAAATACCACAGAAGGTATCCTCTACCTCAAAGGCCTAGAAATTGAGTTTCTGGCATACTTCAGAGGTGAGGTATTCCCAAAGCTGTTGGAAACACCTAGCCAAGAGTGCATCAGCAAAAGGCCCAAAGAGCCAAGCTGGCATGTCTGCGTTGCAAAAGGGCAGCTTAGTACTTAAGTTGGTCACTCTCTCAACCAAGAACTTCAGCTCCCATCCTGCATCTCTTCATTCCCTTGCCCTTAACCACAGCAAGCTAATCTATGTCTAATGCCAAAGCGTTCTGAAGATACCAAGTAGTGTGTTCAGATGACCTGTGTCCATCCTTTATCATCAACTCAAGCATTTTCTGTCAGCTGACTGGAGGCTTCAGAAATGCCTGCCTGACAGGAATTGCTGAAGAAAGGAATGGTTTGGGTTGAACATGCTAAATCTGGTGCTGAGGTTCTGACTGGATGATTATAGCTGATGCACTTTCTGTGTCAGACCTCAGTTTGAATCAAGCCCCATACATGACTTTAAAAGTGCAGTTGTTTTCTCCCAGTTCCCACAATTATCTTTCATTTTATTTTGCTAGCTTCAGGCAGGACTTGAAAAAATGCTTTTCAGGGAAGGCTTCCAACTCCGCATGCATAATCTTCTGCATTTATGTTCATCTGAGCTATGCTTATACTATATATCATCACAGAAGAGTGGGCAATTAAAAACACAATTAATTTTCTTGCTAATTGAATATTTTCTCAGTAATTCACAAACCTGGGTGATTACCAACAGCAGGAAAATATTTAACTGTTAGCCAGCATCTAAAAGCATCAGAAATAATCATCTGTATTTGCACAACTTCTGGACCATCTGTATAACACAACATATGCCCCTGTCTTCAGTCAGAGAGGGTGTGAAGAGCTGCTCCTTAGGAGGGAGAGTGCAAAGTATCTAGGAGATGCTATCTGGGCTTTCCTCCGCTTACTTCTGTTGTGGGGTAGAATTCTCCTCTAAATCTGCTTTTGAGGAGCTGCATGTGATGCTCAGCAGAGGCCCTCCCTGCACCATTGCCAGCAGGAGGCAAGGGAGGGAATGTAATAACACCTTAGTGTTCCTACTGAGAAGGCAGAGAAAAAATGAAACAAAGTGTGGATGCTCACCATCTGGAGATCAGGCTCAAGGCTTGAGGAAGGGCCTGGATTCCTCAACTTTTTCACATGGTTCAGGCAGACCTGAATCAAAGAGGATCAATGTCAGGAGTGTCAGAAATCTGGAAATGAACTGCTGAGTCCAAAAGAAGCTAGCCAAGAGCTGTCACAAAGTAGGGAAAGCCTGCCTGGACTGTGTCCAAAGAGACTTGAGACTAAAAGGAGCAAAGCCATCTGAGTACATGGCTGGAATGAACTTGCAGCATGGCAGTATGCCCAGGTTAGAGATGGCATCAGGACTCTGTTACAATCCATCTGCAATAAAATGAATGTTCACTCTAATGCAAGAACTTGATGTGTCTCTTTTGAAAACGAATCACTGTCCTTCAGTCAGAGATCTGCATTGCAAAATGCATGCTGTAAAAAGGCCTCAGGGTGGCCAAGCAGGAGTTTCGAATGGGGCAGTATGGGCAAATGCCATAAGCCTGGCCCCAGTTACGTCTTTCCTGCAAGACAGATATTGCTAAGTGATAGCAGATGTTTTTACTTGCCCTGTCTCCTCTGAAACCAAGAAAAACATTGTGTCTTGGTTGGTGATTTTTGTAGACAACATTTTCTGTTACCGCTGCATCTCATTTATCCCGGAACAAGGTTTGGTTTCATCCATTGCCAAGAGCAGGAAAAGATAAAATATTTCTCTGCCTCCTTAACCTTTCTCTCATCTTGATCACTCGAGCTCTTGTCTTGACAGACAACTGTTGCCCGCTCCACTACCACTATCAGTCTCACAAGCTGTAGAGGATAGCATGTTTTGGCCATTGATTAAATAAATAGTAAACCATCGACCTATGTCTCTGTGTAGGGCCAGGGTAAAGGTAAGGAAGAAGAAGTTACTTTGAAATACTATTTCATTTTGCTTATAGTAAACATTTGAACCACTCAAAGAGAATGTGACAGTAGGAAATGATCCTCTGCTGCATGCCAGCTTCAAACAAACCTCGAACAGCACTGACACAAACAGAAAATCTTTTCTACTTACACTGTTTCCAAACAGGCTACTGAATCTTTATCCTTTACGTAACATGAAATTTCAATTATACTACAGTGCGTGGGATCTAATATTTGTCTCTTTCACATCACTCATTACATCACTGAGCCCCAGATACCAGTATTTGAAAGGTGTTGCTTTGAACCTTCCAAGGACAAATAAGTCTTCAGTAATATTTAAGGACGCAAAATATTGCAGAGAGAAAAGATTTTCTGTGCTCCTGGCTCTGGTACCTGCATTGTTTCCCACAGGACGCTAAAAACCAGCCTCTTACAGAGGGTGTGATGGGACATGCTTTCAGAAATTCTTGTTACTGTAGCTATGACTTGCTCTGTCTCTTGCCTTTTGTTTTTGTTCTTTGAACAGCCTTTGTTACTCAAGTATTATGCTAGGATTTGGGGGTTTTTTGAGACTTGGCCAGGAGGTCCGAATAGTTAATTATCTTAAGGGACAAATGCTAATTGCCCAACCCAAGTGGGAATCTCAGACAGAGGGAGATAGAGCCAATGGCCTGCCACAGGAGTATTTAAAGACAGCCTTCAAAATCTTGGGAAGGAGACACTAGTGGGAGAAGGAGGAGCTGCAGGGCAGGCAAATATTGGCTGTGGACAGTGTTACAGTGCCTGCGCACCCTCCTGCCTTACAGGTGAGTTACCTGTCAAGGCTGTGTGTTCTTTAAAGACAAGTAACAGGGGTATGATGACCAATCTAGCATGTAACTTGGGAAAATGGGTGGTGGCTGAAGGAAGAGGAATAGCTGCTTGAAGTTAGGAACACCTGCTCTCTGCTCCCCATTTAGAGGGGTGTGATTTTCACAAGCTCCAGGTTTCGCAAAGCAGGACCAGACTGTGGGATGTAAACCCCTGGTACTGATACATCTAATTATTCTTTCCTGTCCATCCTTATTTATCCAAGTTCTAAGCCCCTCACCCCCTTTGCCATCTTCTCTTTTCCCTAATCTCTAATTCCATAAGGATATTTCACGTATAAATTTGTAATCACTTGCGCTTATACCAAACTACTGGGAATTTTCAAGTTATTTTTCTCAAAGGGATAAAAATACCAGTACCTAGCACAGATTTATGTTGGATACACACAGGAACTCTGATGGTTTGAGGACCCGAGTTCCTGGCAGGGTTGGAGCTGTTACAGATGTGTCTCATCCATAGGTCAATAGTGCTCAGGCCCAAACTGATCCGTGCACTCACAGCTGAGTGACCTCCATCCATTAAAATGCCAGTACTCTGACAAATAATCAATGACAACAAAACTGATAAGACCAGATGTAAACCAGGCTGATCAGAATTCTAGATCAGTCTTTTTTTCTTTTGCTAAGACTAGGGTTTGATCTGGCAATATCTGCTTCTGGTTCAAGGTCAATAGCTGAGGTACAGTCAGGTGAACTATCTAGAAACTCTTTAATTAGTCATCTTTCTTTACAGTAATGTATGTCCAGACATATCTTCACTCTTCAGTTATTTATCCTCACACATTGCCAATTTCTAGATGATCAAAGTCAGTATTTAGATGTAAAAATGCGTCCAAGTTTCATAGTGAGGGTTGGAGGGGGGATTTATTTTTTTCTTTTTTAACGTTTTAAACTCTGATCCTAGACAAATAACAGCACACCAAAATAAAATTCTTTTTGTCTGTATTGATCAAAAAGATTTTCAGAGGTAGGCAAGAATTGTTTGCCTTTCTTCAGAGAGAGGAAGCACAGGCAGAGCCAGCTGAAAACACTGTGTTAGCCAAGATGACCTAGTAAGAGGCAAAATGTGACACAGAATATAGCTGACCTGTTTCTCAGTTGAGACAGCTGTGTAAGACCTTTGAAATACTTAGCAGCAAAAGAGAAAATGACATTCAGATAGCACATTCAACAGTATTCCGTTTAAATTTAACATTCTAAAAGGTCTATTGGAATGACCAGCCTGGAATTTGACTCACCTAATTTTACATTCTGCAATGCTTGTCCTGCACCCAGTGCTGGGAATAGCTCTGCTGCTGAGACTATTACTGCCACTTCTCCATCCTCTTTTATTGGCTGATGTTCAAATTTTATTTCTTTATTTAAATTTTCTGGTTAAACATTATGTACAGGCACACCTCATTTCATCAGTTATAGCCATAGAGTTTAGCCAATTTATGGCTAAATAGCCCACTCCTGTCAAGGAAGGGATGGGATTTGCTGAATTAGTAAGAATTCCTCGAGGCAGTAGCTGTGTCTGAGCAGTATTAAGGGGAACAAATCCTGTTACATTATGATAGTTCAGAGACTTACAAGTGTTACCCTTTTGGGCATGGTAAAATCCACATATGATCTTCAGCATGGTAAAATCCACATATGATGCATTTTAAGGTAAATGGAATCTCTTTTTTTGATGGATAGATGATGGGAATTGATGTATTCTCTTGGCAGATAGCCTACTTTTCAGAGGATAACTGAGAGCTCTTGTATGCTGTTAGTGTTTTTTGCAAGTGTTCTCAAATCACATACAAGCAGACCAACTCTTGCTCTGCAAGATGCATGTGATGGCATTGATTCTATAGATGATGCTCATAACCAGCCAGGAGATAACTGATCCCACATCCTTTAAACTCACCGCACGGTTAAGTAAGATGCAGTCCCAAGAGGCGTATTTCACCGGTGTGCTCGTTCTGCGGTCATTCAGGACTGGCTGCTGCAGAAGGCACATTTCACTCTCAATATGCTGTACAGGATTCTGTGCCTATTCCTTATGTACAAAATAAGCATTCCTATATCCATGTCAAAGGATAACTCTCTGCTGCTGGAGTTGCACCCATGTAAGGCACTGAGGACTGTGCAGCCCTTGTACTTTCAAAGTATTTAGTACCATTGCTCAGTGCTCTCCAGCCAAGCAAATGCTTTGGACTCGTCTCCTTGCATCTTTTTTGACAGGTTTTACAAGGATGCATAATGTATCAGTGTTAGCAAGTGTTTCACACAGATGTGCCTATTGAACACACTCTAGATGATCAAGACTATTTCAAAATAAACCTTAAAGGAAGAAAAACTACAGACAAAGTTAAGGAACAAACTTCTAGACATCCTTACCAGCACTCAGGGTGCTCACTGCCCATGTGCCACGTGGACATGCAGCGTGGACTTCCAGCACTTGTTCTCCCTTCTTCAGATCTGTCTTTAACTAGGCTTAAAATGAACTTGAGCAAATGTAAAAACTGACTGAACCACTCATGCTATTTCAAACACAAGCTTATCATGGCCCAGTGAGAACTGTGTGGACTCTGCAACTTTTTCGATGTGTTTTTTATGTAGGCAAGTGTGCAATGCATTAGCAGTGAGATTGTTCAGTCTCAGCCAATAACGTGATGAGTTTGCAGGTTATCTTCAATGTGTGTGTTTGTATTTGTGCTCTGGAGTATTTTGGGAGGATGCATGTGTTTTTCATGTTTTTAACTTTTGCCTTTATGTCACCACAGTACATAGAAGACTAATGTTGAGTCTTAGCTTCTTCAGCTCCTGTAGCTATGTTTTTACAGTATCAATGTACTGCATTTGGGATTGTTTCCATTTGCAATACTATGGCCATTTCTTCTTCCACGGTCTCTTGCTCCCTATCTATCTCTGTAACCATCCTCTGTCATACTGTAGCTGTCAGCTCATCACGGTTGCTGCATGATGCAACATATGTCTGTTCTATGGAAACTCGGTTTGTGTCCTTCCATTTTAACATAAATTCTTTCCTATATACTGTTTATACATTTAACTCACCGCCTATAAGAAAGCTGGCTAGAGGTCGCAGGATGAAAGTCACTGACACAAGCACACTGCAGGAGCTTGCTGTTCCTGAACTGTGTCCATCACGTACTTCCATGGCACAGCACTGGGCACAATGCCTACTGGAAGACTGGTGACACAGTCCTCTGTAAATCATACTCTCACAGTTTCCTCAAACAAAAGCTGCCCGTTTTCACTCTGACCAATGTCACTTGTGACTAGTTCAGATTGTATGATTGGCACTTTTCTTGGGGAATCCTTATACTTCTGGCAAATTTCCTGTTAGTGTCCATCTCTTCTGCATCACTAATCACACCACTCTTCTGTTTAATTTTATCAGCCCACCATGCATTTGGGAATCCTTGCCAATACCTTCAAGACTACTCCTGACATTACCGAAAGCTCCCTTTTACAGTTGGAATTTATGGATGGGAATATTTTGATGCTTTCTTTTTCCTCTGTTACTAATGGTTGCTATTGCTGTGTCTGCCAATACCCCTCTTCAGATTTTTCCCATGGGTGCAATAATGACATGAAGCTCTCTTTATGAGGTCTACTGCTTGTTCGTACCAGCCTGACAGTGTGATGAAGGCAGAGTACATGCTTTAGAAATGGCACCTTACTGGTATTCTGTAGGGCCAGGTCTGATATGCAGGAATTACTTCATGTTTTTAAATTGTTTCCTTGATGCTTCTTTTTCCCAGGTCCTTTTCCAAGTATTTTATGTGGGTTTTTTGCTTTTAAGTTACACCTACAGTCATGAAATACTGTTTGTATACCAAGACTAATGCCTCTCTTCAACCTTAGCAGACACTTTTCTTTTTTGTTGTTGTTTGTTTGTTTGTTTCCCTAGCTACAGTAGTCCTTGACTGAGTCACTGATTGCTGATATTGAATCTTACAAAACTGATGTGGCCAGTGAGTCCTTCCTTCAAGAACTGGATTTCATTAAACACTCGAGTTTGCTGTCTAAAAAGCTGAAGCTTCTAAAAGCAACACTAGTAACATTTGTTACTTTCTTTTAAGGACTCATTGTTTCTAGAAATCAGCACAGTCCTCTTCAAACTGTATTTTCTCCCTACTCGTGCAGCCTATAGAGGCTACTGCCTATGCTTTTCCATTTTAACCTGGAAACCACATAGAAAAAACTGAAATGCTCAAGCAGTGCGTACTAGATTTGGATGAGTTCAAGTAAGCACTTAAAAATAACTCTTGGATGCTGTGCCTCATCCCACTACCACTGATCCAGTATTATAAGTACTCTTGAGGGATGCACTAATTTTGTTTGAAGGCCAAACACAGATAAGAGAGCAAGCCAGGCAAGGACTGTGTCAGGTTTCCTGTTTTGATTTTTTTCTCCCCAGTATAAATTGATGATCCTTTACAGATTTTTGCCTTTCATTGCTACCCTTTTCCTGTAACATCTTGTCCCCAGGCACTTTTGTACTTTGCGTGTACAGGTTTATTGAGGCTTTGATTCAGCTCACTCTGCTGAGAGCAGGTGTTGAGAGGGTGGCCTTGGGTACTGCATTCTTCAGCACTGAGTCCTTCACTATGAGAAATACCAAAACCTCATTGGGCAAAGCATTTAATTGATGCAATAAGCAGCTATATGAAAGTGAAACTTTGGAGGGCTTTAACCTTAAAGTTAGCCTTAGTTCAGTGAAGCTCCAGGGAAGTGCTGCATTTTTGGGTAGAGTTGGTCATTTGGGGCTTTTTTTGTCAACTGAAAAGAAGTAACTTAAACCATCTCAGCCAAATTAAACCACGTTTTACTGCTTGGAAGCTGTATCTCCATCATACTTTCATATATTGCTTATGCTGTTATCCCTTTTTTTCCTTTCATCCAATTGCAGTCCAAAATAAATTATGTTTTTATGAAGTTTTTCTACTGGCTTGTCAATATTCTTAGTTCTATTCTGCCTGGCCATTCTTCACAGACAGAGTGATATCCTCTACCTCATTTTCTGATTAACTGGTTTATTATCTAGGGTAGTATTTTGTTGGTTTAGATCATATCTATTAGCTTTCATGGCAACCATCTCAATTCAGAGGTTCAATCTCACATGTGGGTTTAGTGTGAGATGCTTTGAGAGTTTTTTAAAGTTGTTTGGGGAATTCAGTGCATCATTTTCTCTACTGCCTCCAGCACCATTTCTGAGCTCAGCAAGGTTACGCTAGCTGATGAGCAGTAGCGCCTCATTTCTTTTGAGGGGGAACTCAGAAGCTCCTTATTCTGCAAATTATAGTTAATGTTCTAGTATAAAAATTAAGTAAGACCATAGTTAATAAGAGTATCTTGTGTACGCGTTAAATTTTAAGGGGTATATTCTCCATTCATTTCATGTGTGATTACTCTTCTGTGCCATTAATTGGAATTCTGTGTAAAGGCTGAAGAGAGACCATCAGAGGTAATGTAAATTGAAACAAATCTCTGATATAGTACAACTTTTAAAGAAAAAGTCATTCAAGCAACACTGCTGCAGTATCCAAATATTCTGTGTCATTAACAACTAAAGGATCCTCTGGACTGTTAATAATTATGTAGTAGTAGGATGGTATCATTTACTGTTGCTACATGAAGGCGTTAAATAAATATTACCAGTTAATAATTTTATGTAGCAAATATTTGATATTGACTACATTAGATGGACTGAGCTCTGCTGCAGACTCACAGCCCACTGTAGCGAACTGAGAAGGGATAGCTTCAATGTAGTTTACAATACCCATAAAAAATGATAGGAAAATTGATAAGAAAGATGTCAGTTCCTGACTTGTACATCTTAGTCAGCTGAGCTGGAGACGAATTACAAGAACAGCAAGGTCTGACTGCCTCCTTATGCAACCAGGAAAAAAATATCCCTCTTTCTGTTGACAGACAGCTCGGTGCTCTGTCACTGCAGTTCAGCTGGAAAAGGCAGAAACAGGGAGTGCTGAAGAGCGGCTCATTTCTCCTCGCTGCTTCCAGATGACTCGCGGACCACTGCTGCTGCACTGTGTACAGCCACATGCCAGGGCCCCCTCGCCAGCTCCCTGATGTGTATCTTGCCTGTGGGTCTGCATAACCACGGGATAGACAGAAGCCTCCCTCACGGTAAGGATTTCCAAGATCTCTCTTTAGGGATAAAAGACAATTTATAATGTATTCTACTCTCTTCACCTAAATCCTTCCTTTACGATGGTACCGGTATGCAGTTATTGCTGGTTTTAAGCAATTTTCCTAGATGGCATCGCTGCCCTGATTTCATTTACTGTGTAGCCATACCAGCTGTGGTATCAGCACCAGGGAGAAGAAGAGTATGGAGTAAGAAGGTCACAGGGGATGCTTAATTTGGCCTTACTGCTGTGAGAAATACTCATTTATCAGCTTTGCTGACACTCTCCTCCTTAAAAGCACTGCTTCAGAACTCACTTCTGTAGGGTCGGAAGCGCCAGCCCTCCTTCTTTACAAACGATGTTAAAACAGTGGAAAACCAGCCATATACATCCTCAGAAGGAGAAATACAGCAACTGGTGCTTCTGATATGCCTTTTTTTTTCTGTCCTACTTTAGTTCTCTAAGCAAAGTTTCACCCTCATTCCACCCAATGAAAGGCACTCATAGAAGTTAACCCCAACTTCTTAAACACATACAGAACAGTATTTGCATAGACTAAGCATTTGTTTCCTTTTTAAGTGGAGGTAATTGACAATTAGCTTGATCTAATTAATGGCAGTGAATGCAAATTTACACCTTCCCTAAAAATTTATTCCAGGAAACAAATAGTTTTTTTCTCATTTCTTGCTCCAGGATGAGTCGCGAGCATTTGTGTCTTGAAAGAAATGACTGCAAATGGGGCAGGTTTGCAATTGCCATTATGTGTTAAGTATTTTGTGTTAAGTGGCAAACAATCAAATAAATGCAAAAGAGGACCACATCTGGCCTAGGAAAGGTTTTCACTGAAAGATGCTAAGCGTTTTTGAATGAGAATGTTTCCTCATGTTGGAAAGCATCAGTCAAATGTACGTGTGAGAAGGTGGTGGGATGCGACGGACGGGAGGGATGGACTGTGGTGTGCTTCACTTTGAAATGTTTACAGCAAACAGATTTGGACTTATTTTGACTATTGAAAGGTTTGGCTTACTGTACAGAAGTGAGAAATTGAGTATTATCAATGTTTATTTTTAAAAAGAGAAAAAGCAAACCTAGTCGTGGTATTAGAATATAGAATGGTTTGATGTCTCTAAGATACAATTTAATCAGATTGCTGCAGCATTCAGTACCTCTGCTCATAATAAGACTGTGGAGCACAGCTGTATTTTCCAATCTAGGATAATTAAGCTTTGTATTTTCAGTTGCTGTGGAAAAGCATTGAGAGGCAGAAGCAGTGGGATCTAAATGTTTCTACTACTTTTATGGGTTTATCAGTTACTCTTACATGAAAAGAGGAGAACAAATGTATTTTTAAATGCTAATGATTTCTGATAGGCCAAGCTAATTCTCTTAACTATATGAAAACATGGGGAAGAGAAGAGAAGGGATACTTTGCAGCAGAACTGTGAATGTTAGCCATAGTATGGCTGATCAGAGGAAATAAATCTGGGGCAAGTAAAGAGACTCCCTGGTAAAAAAGCAAGCATTGGAAGAGAAGTGTTGGTTATGGTTCTACAGAATCTTAAGATTAGTGCAAAGTAAGGAAGAAATAGGGAGAAATGTTTTCCTGGTTTTGTCTGGGTTATGAGGGGAACAGCTTTTTTCTGTACACTTTTTTTCCCATTTTAAATTCTCACATCATTTCCTCCTCCCAAAATGGCATCTCATTTCCACTCCCAAGTTTCCTCCTTAGCTATCCTTACAAAAGGCTGTGTGCAGTCTCCTATCATAAATTATATCACTAATTTGATCCAATTTACCACACTGACTCTATGAGAATATTTAAGTTCTCTTTACTTCTGAGAAAAAGGTGTGGAAACTTTTGCCTTTGTGCTTTTAAGCCCTGGAATGTCCCCCAGAAGCAAGGGAGAGCATCACAGCCTGGGGATGTGCAGAGCCCTCCAAAGCCCAGCCCAGGCACCACAGGCTGAAAGTGAGAGCGTGATAGTGAAAGCCAGCTAAGGCGTAAACACGCTTTTATTTCAAAAGATAGATTTTTGGGAAGTCTTATGCTGAAAGCAACTGGGTCCATAGAAAACAATTTCTGTAGTCACAGATTTTTCATCACAAAAGTACAGAATGGTACAAATGCGTTGACCTCTTTTAGAAGAGCAAATTTATATCCTATTACACCAGTATATATATATATCTCCAGTGCTTAAAAGACTCTAGGCTAGTGAATAGTACTTTAAATGAAGGATGAACTTTTACACAACTGTTGTACTAGAGCTAGATTCTTTCCAAGAATGCTGTTTAAATAAAAAAAAAAGTATGTTTATTTTGTAAAAGCTTACACTAAAAAAAATAGCCTTTTGACAACCCTATTTCTCAGCATTCCCTGAGTAACAGCTATAGTGGCTTGCTGAGGGATTTTATGTTCGCGCTTTGTCTTGGAATACATTGCTATTTTGTTAATACCTTAATATGCATGCAAATCTTCAGTATGGGAATTAAATAAAAAAAAAAGTATGTATTTTTGAATACTTGCTGAAACTTGGGATCCTTGCTTTGTGCTTCTTGCAGCATTATTCTCTTTTGATTACTGTTCCTGCTGCTTTTAGCTGCACCCTCTGCATTTTCAGCCTAGCGGAAACGATGCAACATTGTGCACTGTTCCATTTTTAGCCAGTATAAAGAATCAGGTAGGTACAAAAGTACTTGCCATGACTTTTTTCTGTGTTTGTGGCAGTTTGGAAGTGCAAAGTAGCTTGAGTTTGGCAGGCTTTTCAGATGGAATGTATCTGTATCTGGATGCAGTATTCCCTCAGCTTGGTAGATCATATTCTCATAACGTGATTCAGTAAGGGTACTCAGGGGTATGCATGCTCAGAGTGTGCATATTTGTCTTCCTTCACTGCTATTTGTATAGCTTCTTGCACATTTTTGCCAGGATGACAGTGTTTGCATTTGGCCTACTTTAGTTATTATTAGATTCTTTCTGTGCCCCATAATTGACTCTTTACCAAGATGCCATGTAAGATGCCTGAAGTCTTTTACATGTGTTATTTAAATATTTGATTTCTTCCATTAGTTTGCTGCATGCCCTGTTTCCCTCTTCAGCAATAACCTCAAACATTTTCAAACCCTGTAATGTTCTGTAAATCTACTGAAAGATACCAGTAGTATCTAGCGAGAAGCTAACCAGGAAATGTCAATTAGGTATAATGGTACTAAAATAGAAATAGCATCTTGCAAAGGGCTAAGGCTTCTCTGCCATCTGGTAATGTAGCAGGAAGGGATCAGGCAGGTTGGGAAAAGAAAATAGCTGCTCAGTAGCTATTCTGTCAGCTGGGTGAAACGATGAGGTGTCAATACTTTGACCAGTGCTGTCTGCTGGGTATTTTCTTTTTATGCCAGTTGTCATTTTAATATCAGCCAAATTCTCCTATATCCTTGCCTTGTTTTAAGGTCTCTTTTGAACATTCTGTAGTATTTAACACATTCCTTTCCCAACCACCACCCAGACCTTTGGACCAAAGCAGAATCTGCAAAATTATTTTAGTATAAGAGAAATACTTCTGTTGCAAAAGTGGGATGGGAATCCAACATCAGCATTATTTGAACGTGGAGATATTTTTGGAATGTGGTGGAAAGGCAGGTGGTGGGGAAAAGAGGTAGAAGCCAGGTTACTGATTTCCTAATCACAAGCAGGTCATGTCAGACACTATAATCAATAAGCTGTTCACTCACATTTCTGCATGACTGAAGCATACTGTGACTTATTGTGGTGTATATTTTTATTTAAACAGCTGTGCAGATGACCTTACATAGGGGTCAAAGCTGGTGAGCTAAAGCATGTTGCAAGTGAAATTTCAAAGGGATATCTGCTAGCTAGTGAAGTTATGTTTTCACGTGACTAAGCAATTTAAGTACTGTAGCCAAGAATCAAAATGGAATATTTTTTCCCCAAGTGATTAAGCACAAATTCTTCACACAGTAAAAATATTTCTCTGAGTTCATTCAAGCATCTAGCCATCTGACTGGATCACAGCCAGAAGCTAACTGAAAAAACTTGTGCTTGTATAGGCTGGAAGCAATGAAAAAACTATTGCTGGAATGTGTAGTTTTGAGAAAATACCTAATTTGGTTACTCTTTAAATACAGATTATTGGAGTCCATCCCTTTCAATTTTTTTAACCAAAATCACAGGGCAGCATTCAGTAACTGGAAGGCAAAAGCATAAATACCCAACATGTATCCTAGAAAGCATTTTATGGGGAAAAAAACCCACATCCCAACAATCAAACCCTCTTTAGCAGGCTCATGTACATTCATTAGATTAGGAAAAGACTGAAATATGCCTATGAATACTCTTCTGTCTTCTCTTGGACATCAAATAGACATTGTGCTCACAGGGAGACTGAAGCACTCCCAAGTTCCCGCGTATCAGTCAGGTGCGGGATATTTCTGTGCTTGAGATGCCAAACTTTCATTTTGGAGTGGATTTTTTTTTTTTATTGCCCATTAAACTTTTTGAGAACAAGAACAGGATAGAAACTAACAGTTCTGCCAAACAGAAACTGTCTTACTGATCTGAAAAACTGAGCACAGCAGTACAAATATCAGAGTTCCCTTCTTCAAAGCGTACTAGAAGTATCCGACTCAGGAATGGTACCGGTGGTGATCCGTCAATTTAATCCCAGCCACCAGAATTAAAACCTGCTTCAGTTCAGATGCTATTTGCGTAAAATGTTGATGTTCCTAGGTTATTAAATCCTGCTTCCCAGGGCTTTTCTGATGAGGGGTAGCTGTTAAGCCTATTCTTTTCATTAGGACAAAAAGAGAGCTGAGGCCACTGTTTACTCCAAAAACCATGCTCAACAAAAATAACCAGCTCTGCAAACATTTTTCAAGTTTTGGTTTAAACGTTTTTTTACAGGAATTTGGTTTGGATCCTTAGGAAAGTGGGGAGAATGCAGGGATACGTATATCATCTCACAGGCCAAGCCTGCTCTCGCCAAGTCATCTAACACGACAACCATGATTGTTGTGAGAATTCAGCTGGTTCCAGAATAATTGAAGCTGACAGCCAGTATGGAACTAAAGCACATCTGCCTCATTCAAGGAGGAGAGCTTTTCAGGAAATTAATATTGCCGTGTACTGTATTTTAGGAATTAACTAGCTGTGATGGAGAAAGCATGGATATAAGACAACAGATGCAAGCAAGAGAGATTGTTAGCTAAAAGGAAACAGACATGCTGGAACAAGCAATCCTTATTGTTGCAGTTGACTTTTTATGGCTTGACTCGCATCAGCTGACTCTTTGAGTTTTTTGTTCATGGTCCTACTGCTTGTGAATTTAGGAAAACAGAAGTTAGTTCTTCAAGGCACTGAGAATTACAGCTTAAATGAAGGATTTCCTTCCATGCTTGAAGTAAAATAATATGTGTTTAAATACTGTGTTGAATTGGATCCAGAATGTTCATCATTTGTTGGGACTCACTCCTGACAAATAACACCTTTGCTGCATGTGTCTGGAGACTAGTTCTAGCTAGCTAATGTAGAAAAACCTTATCAGTGCCCAAATTCTTGAAATGACCAAAATCACCATGCTAAGAAGTCAGGTCTAGTCATGTGGAGAAAAATGCTATTTGATCCTTGACACTTGCTGTTATACAGAATATGGCAAATTATGCTGCATTGCTTTGTGACAGATAGACCTTGGGGGGATTTAGTCCAAGTTCAGTCTATTTAATTTTCAGATGTTAGATCTCAACTATTGCAAGTCGTTATGGTCGCCACTCTGTGCACGTTTGAGGTTCGTGTATTTGTAAACGGATTACACAAAGGTTTTTTAGGAAATAAAGAATCAGCATACTTTAAGATTAATAGAGCTTCTGAATTGTATGGGGAGGAAGAAAACAAATATAAAGAATCAAAAATGTGCTGCAACCTTATTTACCTACCTACTCAGCTATTTGTTTTAACATCTGAAAATATTATTTGTAACTTATGCTTCTTGCCTTCAGCTAAATCTCTAGCATATAAAGAAAAACTAGGAAGTAAGCGGAGAAAAATGAATATTGTAGCTCTGGGAAACAGATCAAATG
This sequence comes from Jacana jacana, assembly GCA_013400555.1. NCBI lineage: Eukaryota > Metazoa > Chordata > Aves > Charadriiformes > Jacanidae > Jacana > Jacana jacana. The sequence continues at coordinate 32,213 of VZTM01017892.1, read as the reverse complement.
ATATTTAGAAATATAATTGCAGCATCTTTCATGTCTGGGGGAACTCCTGGGTTTCCTTTGCTCTGCTGCACTGAAGGACTTTCTTCCAATATGAGATCTGAGTCTAAGTTAATGTTTCAAGATTAACTTTGTTATTTACAGAATGTTTAACTTTAGGAAGTTTTCTGACAGCTATTCTAGCAATCTAAAATTTTTGATACAAAGAGTGGAGAAAAAATGAAGTGCTCATAAAAGTTGTTTTTTAATTGGAAAAAAAAGAAAAGGTGTGGGAGGATGGTTGGTGGAAAAATACATTAGCTAAAACAGTTAATAGGCACTGGAAATTCTCAGGATAGGCATGTGAGGATGGCAGGGGAGAACAGTGAAGGGAACAATTGCAGCTGCAGCCTGGGAAATGCAGCCTTGAATTTGCAGTGGAGGTGATTCGGCTGCAAGGGAACGACGGCTGTTTGTCAACAACTGCTTCTCTTATCCATGGAGCATTGCTAACTAATACAGACTGTGTTATGAATTGAATGTCCTCTCACCAAGTGTCTTATCAAAGACTAAAATTATTTTCTGAGGATTTCAAGAAGTGTTGTGGTTATTTGTTCTGGAAAAGTGACACTGGAATGGTGTTACACCATGTTTCCCTTCAAGAAGTTTGCAGGAAGGAAGCTGAAGCCTGTAAGTTAGATTTTGGCTCAATAGTCTGAGGTATCTGGGGGTTATGTTAAAAAACAATGTTTAAAGTATCTGTACTGATTGAATAACATTGTTAAAACATTGCTATCACATTGTCATTTTGGTGCAGACTGGATCGATCCTGAAAAGTATGAATTAATGAAACGCCATTGGGTGATCAAAGAACAGCACCCCTTTCATTGACATGCCCAGTGTCAGTAGCGATCTGATCCCCATTTTTGTAGCTTTTACGTTGGAACTCCGAGGGAAGTTGTTCTCTGATGTTGTTGGTTTGGAAGGTATTCAGCCGTCTGAAGCTGGAGATAGACATCTGCTGTGCTGAAAGTCTGAACAGAGAGATTTGCTAAGCAAAGCTCTCCAAACTATGGGCCACAATCTTGGTCTTGCAGAAGGTCTAAGAGTACTCACAGCTGGCAATGGAGTGATAACAAAGCCACGCTAAAGAAGCTTTGAGAACATGCAGTCTGGATTTAGGCTGGGTCCCCCTCTTTTTATATGACCTTCCCATCTTCCTCTCTCTCCTTGGAGTTTCCTTTTATCTGGCTAATGGATCATGACTACAAGTCAGAGACAATGGGCCTAGAGCCAGAACATCCCTGTGTGTACTAGCAAAATCTAGGCTGCAAAATGAGCCTTAGGAACCAGCACTGCAAGTAAAAATTGCCAAGGCTTATCTGTGACCATGCATGAGTAGAACAGCATAAAGGTCTCATGAGGTTGAACTGGCCTGATGTTGTTCATCTTACCCATGTACCTAAAAGTTCTTATCAAACAAAGCCTACTGTTGGAGAATTTCTTGTGCTCTCCATTTGTTTACAATGAATTTCATTAAGTGATTTTTGGTTTTTGTTAGTGGTAAAGGAAGAATTCATTTTTTTTCTTCTTGCGAAATTATGTCTTTCTGACCTTTCCATCTGGGCATAGTTGTGATACAAATCTGTCATGGTTTTGAGTCCTAGAGTGTCTATTTAAAAAATGTTGATCATATTCTTAAGCCAGGATTCCGTAAATTCAAAACTCCTTAAATAAATTCCATTGTGGGTTTGTTGTTTTTCATGTGGTTTGGTTTGGCTTTTTAAAAAAGCTTTTCCTGAAAGGTTATCTTATTTTTTTCCTACTTACTGTCTATTGATAATACTGCTGTATTTTAGTAATTCTTCATCTGATTATCTCAAAGGACTATAATTATGTCTAATTATCATAATACATATGTAGTATAATTTCATTATATCCACTGGTGACTCAAAAACCAAGTTGATATAACTGAAAGCAGAGACCAGATCATTATATTTTGTTCTACCACTGTGGGAGACCAATGCAAGGCAGTCTTCTTAATGTAATGCAAAAGAATATGCACTTTTATAAAACGGCGTTCCTCATAGGAGATAAAAGATGTAGTTGGTAATAAAGTAACTATGACACCAAAGCAGACTTGAAAATCACACAAAACTCCAAAGCCCTAACATTTTTGTTGCTTGATCATCAAGAATGATATTAGATTACCTGACCTTGAGCTCTCATCCCTAAATGTAAGCCTTCCAGAAAGCAATTGAGTAAAGCTTAACTTGGGCTACTTTAGAAAGGAATTCAGAGCACCTGCCTCCACTGACACGAAAAGAGTCTCAGGGGACTTTGCTACCCAGATTTCCTGGTAAAATTAGATAACTAAATTCAGATGGGAATAATGTTGCTTTTCTCTTAAGGGTTCAAGCAGATAAACAAATTTCCCTAGACAGAGCTTCACAGGATTAAGGAAAAATAGTTACTTCAGACATGGCATACAATCCTGTGACTTTCATCTGCTTCACACCCCTGTGATTTTACCCAATTAAGGTACTCTATGTTGTGATTTTTCAGTGTGTAAGCATGACAGTATATTATTAGGTATCCAGATAACCTGCCCATGTCAAGATACATTTATCAGAAGTGAAACGTGGTCTTTATAGCTCCTTCCTTTATAATTCAGTAGAAAGTGTTTGTCCAGCTATGCAGTGATTAATGATATAATGTTCTGTGCTTTAGAAACAATTCAGAGACACAAAAGACAGATACCCAGTGCCTTTTTAGACGCCTGGGGTACCCCGTCTAGCCTTTCCTTGCTGCCTCAGAGAAACTTGGACCCCTCCTATGTACTGCATGCCATTGACAGGTCTGCATGGGTGTCACTGATACCTTAGGATGTCTCAAGTGTCACTAGACAAACACATTTGAGCCCCTCAATCTCACCTTCTCCATCTAGAATATAAATATTTCATTTTAACAATACAAATTGGTGTGAGATACTGTCACTGAGATGTTCCATCCTTAACAAAAATAGCTTCCAAGCCATTGCTATGTCTGATGGAAACCTGTAAGCAAATCTTCTTTGGTTCGGGGTTTTTTCCGTAACACAGAATTGAAAAAGCAAGTCCTTAGCAAATTTGGTCACCACTTCAGGAGGCAAAGTAATAATATTGTTACAAAACAATTAAATGTCTAAAGCAAAACAGCAGTTATTTGGAAACCAGGTTTGCAGCCCAGAAGGCCAATCGCATCAAAAGATGTTTTGCCAGCAGATCCAGAGAGGTGATTCTGCACTTTACTCTGCTCTGGTGAGACCTCACCTGGAGTACTGTGGGCAGGTCTGGAGCACTCAATATAGGAAGAACCTGATGGAGTGGGTCCAGAGTAGATACACAAAAAACCATTCTATGATTCTGTGATAATTTTGGTACTGTTATGACTCGTTGTATTGTGCATCAGAGACTTTTTTGTATATCAGTGCATTAAATTTCAGCCAAAGCCTCCAGAATGTGACAATTCACATCAAATCAACTTTTGAACTGTAATAAATTATCTCTGTTGAAATGTCTGACAGTGTATAAAGCTGCCACATCCATACCTTCAGCAACAAATTAGAACATTCACACAAAATATCTCAAACTGAAAAGCTGTGGTCTGCAAATGTAGTTAAAATGGTATACTTCAGTCAGTAATTCTCATGTTGGGTTTTATTCTCCCTTACACAGGAAGTGCAATAAAGTTGCTGTCTTCTTTCCAATAGAAGATAATACTTGTGTAACGATCTACCAAGTTTGAAATTAGTTCAATACAACGAGTGTAGTAGTAGGAAAGTGATATTGCATGAAAGAAAAGAGGTTCTTCAAAAGAAACTTCTTAAAAATAAAGATTCATAACCTCAAATCTTTTGAGGAAAAAGCTTATCCTTTGTGGAAATGTTGATTAATCAAAAACAATTCTCTGAAACAAAAAATCCAGTGGAAAATTTGCAATCATTTCCATCTTGCAATGCTTTTGTGGTTTAGTGTCTTTGCCATAATGCTCTGCTAGCTTCAGCAACACTCAGTTCTGTTTCCATAAGGTACAATAAATCATGTTTGGAAAGGTATCTGCAACATAAATGTTCCTCCCGAGTTAAAAAGTTGTACATCTAGAGTTCAGCTGGCAGCAGACACGTTTCATGTAACTTACTATACCTCTAATGTAAACTACAGGCTTCTCCAAAAGAAGCTCAGACCTGACCCAGGGAAAGCTCTTTTACCCTTATACTCTCATCTTTTGGAAATGTGCTCTACAAAGAAGTGTTTATAAAAAAAATAAGAAAGTTGTTAGAACTTTTTGTGATAGCATTTAACCACCAAACCCAAAATACACCCCTATTTAAGATAATGAGAGCATTGACATTGCTCTCAATGAAGCCAAAACAAGAATGCCAGACTCTGTACCCAGTTTTTATAAAATGAGGTCTGGGGTTTCTCGCAGATTGTTCAGAATCAACTCTAAAGCCAAATCTCTGGTTTGCTACATGTTACTGACAAGAAAGCACTGACTTGAAGCACTAACAAAAAGATTTTATTTCATTTTTTTAAAGAAAAAGCTAGTATGTCAACAGGTCTGAAGTAATCTTTTTCTCTGTAGTGTTCCTTTCTGAACTTGAAATTCAAAATCATACTTCCCTGTTAATTAGCACAATGTTTCTGTACTAACAATTAAAAACTCTTATAACTTATTTAATCGACCAACATTTTACAACCTACTCTGAATCCTGCATTTGGCATAAATTCTTAAATAGGTACCTAATATATAGACAAGTAAAATGTTCTTGTAATGGTTATAAATACTCTTAGCCTAATCCAGGGGGTTTTTTGCCTCTGTAAACATCTCCTGTTGATGTCAGAGGCCCTGAACTTAGCTCTGTTTCTCTTGCCTACCAAAGCAGATAAACTAGAGCTTTACTTCAAGCACAAGACTAGGTGACTGGCATCAAAAGTCTAACCTTGTGTAAATAATTTCTAGGTTATCTACCAGCTCCTTGGAGGAAAAGAGTAAGCTTCCAAATATGCTTAGGCTTCAACTTCAGGGGCAAAAGTCATATGAAGACCCGCTGCATCGTAGGAAAGAGGCCAAAGGTCCAGATACCAGAAGTTTTGCTTTCAGAATGCAAACTTTATTGTGACTGTGAACTTGTTGAACAACATCAACAGAACAGATACTGCTGAAAATATTGCAAGTGTCAGACGCAATTACAGCCAATAAATGCAGGAGACAGTTAATAGTTTTAATTCAGTTTAGATGCAGATTATTTTTTTTAATCGTTATTATTCAATAACATACAGTTCTTTTCTCAGTTACATTATGTGACCAGACTGATGTGGACAAAGTCAGTCACAATATAATTACTTAAAATTTGTCATGACTAAGAACTATGTAGATTCTGGATTTTAGCAAGCAACACGGAGAGACAGGCTAAGCAACAAAGCCCAATGTAATAAGGGCAGAAACCAGGAAGATGTGTGCTATGTTGACTCCAGCAAATATAACAGATAAAAGTACCGTGTTGATCCTGGGCACCAAGTCATTGATTAAAGTTGGTATAAGAGCTATTGTTAACCTGCAGACATAGGTGGAAGAACTGTGCTACGGGCAACTGGGAAGTTCTCTGCCCAGAAGGTCCTGAAATGAGAGGTGACAATGTTAATGGAAATAGACAGGTCTGATTCTTCTTTAGGTCATCTGTGTCTTCAGCAATTCCTGTCACTTCCAGTTTCCTTCAGTAGGATTTAGCATCATCTTGCAGAAGCCTGAGCTAGCTTTCCCTCCAGTATTAGCATCCTTGCAGAGCTTTAACTGGATCTGAATGTCCCCGCTCTATTCACTACAGTGCAGACAAAAAAAATATTATTTTAGTTGGTGAGTCCATGCCCGTTTGTATTTTTTTCTAGATAAACTAATGTATTTTCATAATTTCAAAAACAAATATCTGATTTTACCTTTTTCTTTGGCTTATCTATATACTAAATTCAAACTCATTTGTAAAAAGATGGTAAATTCCTAATATACTAAGAGTTTACCCAGAAAAATCAATGTTCAAGAATGACAGCAAAGAAAGTCATGTAAGTCGTATGACTTTGCCATGTGCTCAAGTATTTTTGGAGCCCAGACAGTACATTAAGAAGTGACAGATTCATACAGTTTAGCTGGTGATTTATAAAGTTTGCTAGCTGATTTAATAGACTGCTAGAAAGCGTTGTTGTTCAACCAAGTAAAGAGAATCATAAAATGATAATGAATGTTATGACAGTTCATGAATATTTCATTTGGGGTCTCTTTCAGATGCCTGTTAGTTTATCTCAAGATCTAGGAGTACACTGCATATAAATCTGAGGCAGGGTAGAACTGCACAGCATGCCAAGAGACAGAGAGGTTTGGTGAGAGCAACATGTGTTCTAACAAGTGTCTCAAAAGCACTACATCTCAGTTAAGTTCTCTACTAAGTGGTCATGAATTGTGAAATATTTAGGGCATCAAGAAGTGGTCTCATATTTCCTTATTTGCTAACTGAACATTTAGAAACAACAGGTAGTGTCTTTCAAGTTTGACATCTTTACCAATGACTTCTGAGAATATCGGTTTACTACAACTTCAGAGAAAAGCTTTATTTGAAAAGGCTCTGGAGCACTCAATCTCATCAGGTGCTGACCCATCTCATCAGGTGCTTACATGTGCTGACCAGAACAATATACAATGTGGACAGACATTTGTAATAAGATGACTCTGGAACAAAGACTTCTATTTTTTCATTTTTAACACCTTGTACTCTCTATGCTACTTAAGTCTTGCATGGATGTATTTACCTTCTAATCAATTATGTACTCCATTGTTAATGTTGTACTAGGTCTTGAAATT
>VZTM01017892.1:1046-25287 GCA_013400555.1 Jacana jacana | reverse complement strand
GAAAAAAAAAAAAAGAAAAGGAAAAAATGAATTTTTTTTTGTTTTGTCCATTAAGTTGTATTTCACTGTCTTTTGATCCACCAGCAGCACGGAACTGCCTCTTCATAGCAGTCCACCATAGAATCACAGAATCATTCAGGTTGGAAGAGACCCTTGGGATCATCAAGTCCAGCCATCAGCCCTACTCTACAAAGTTCTCTCCTACACCATATCCCTCAGGTTTTCATGTTGTGCAAACCTTCAGACTGCATAAAGTTTTAAGTCCATTGTTCTCAAGGCGCTTATCACCAAAAAACAACCAAGGCAACGGAAACAGAAGAATGACTACCTGATGATAGTAGATGTGGTGTTGAGGGATATGGTGTAGGGGGGAACTTAGTAGGGGGGTAGAGTGGCCTCAATGATCCCAAGGGTCTCTTCCAACCAAAATGATTCTGTGAAGCAATGAAAGAACACCTGAGACCAGATCAGTTATAGCACCATGCAAGCAGCTTCATTTAATGGGAATTACTCACTCAGAAAAAGTGCAAACAAGTATGAAGGACCTGAAGGGGCTAACAGGTGGTTCATAGTTTTTTCTGCCAGTGTTTCCACATGAAATAAGATTGAACCCCATCCCACAGTGTGAAAGCCATGGGATGACAGGTATTTTAGCTGATAAACCCTTTTGGTATTAGCCTGTGTATTCAAGATTCAGCTTCATTTTTACGTGGGCAAGATGAGCTTGTATCTGATGATGAAAACACGCTATTCCCAATGAATTAGAAGGAAGTTGCGAGGACAGATTCTGTGCTATTGACCGTTTCATGGCACAACTTTGTACATGTTGACACCATCTGAAGGACAAGAAGGCTGGAGTGGCATTTGATGAAGTCTACAAGGCCTTGCAGTTTGTCACACTGGTTGAATCACCATTTGTGAAAAGATTCAATTCAGTATTAAAATCTCTATGGCATAAGTCACTTCCTACCTTCAGTAAAAAACATGGAAGTCCATAACTGAGTCTGCTTTTACCAAATGAATTTGGTTCTGCCATACAAAGGGACTACATAGGGAAATGACACATTTTTATCACGTCATTATAAGCAGCGTAGGTAACTGTGGTGCAGTCTCATACAGGTAAGCCCAAAGAAATATTTTTTCTATTATTATTATGTTTTGGACAGCAACACATTAAGGAAACAGTGTGCACAAACTTTTAGTGACTTCTTCCGAGATAGCTTGATCTCTTTTTGCAAGATGGACTGAACAGTCAGAAAATATTGCTTGCTCGGTTCTGCTTTGTGTCAAGCTCTGTTCTGCAAACCAGAGGGAGAGAGATACGCTGTCCTAGCAGATTTAACTTATGTTTACAGTAATTTGTTTGGCCAGTGTTTATTACTTAATAATCAATCTTTATTATTACATTAATTCTATTTGGGATATGTGAAACATGTAGTGCATTGACCACATGACATCAGTTTACTTGCTGAATAATTTAAGCTATTTCCTACTAATACCTTAGGCTGCAATATCATTACTTTTAGGCTGCCCTAATATTCTAGTTATATTGATGTTATTTCACTTGTTATTACTTTCTTGACATTAAATTGTTTTTCAAATATGGAAATCTTGCTCAAATATTTCTAGATGACAGAATACTGCATTAGTTTATAATGTATCGTAATAACAAAATAGTGCAACATAAAGCAAATTATTTGTTTTCTAACCTGTGCCAGCCTTCACAGTAAGAGGACAAAAGATGCCAGAGGAAAATTTTGGTCTGTATATTTGTTCTATATTCTTACCCATTTTGCCAGAATGCAAGGAATAATCTTGCTGATAATACACAGGCAGCAAACGCACAACCATTAAACAGACAGTGTGATTTATCCCACTTCACACTGCTTTATAAGCAGTATGTATCACTCCTCTGAGTCGTCTGCTGCTTAAAGAATTGTAAGAAATATATCTTACTATTACTTTTATTGATAAAACAGACCAAACCACCTTAATTCATTCTTCATCCAGAGTATTTTATCACTGCATGGTCGTGATTAGGATTCTGATCACCCTGTGTGCCACTCTGAGATTGAGAGGCTCTATCCACTCATCTATTATTCTTCATGAAGCAAAGCTCCAGTGTACCATCTGTTTTCTTACTGAATCTTGCATGTAGCTGCAAAGAGCCGGTCACCAGAGATGGAGTCCAGCAAGGAAGCTCTTGGTTTACTTGGAGTTAGCCAAGCATCTACTGCTATTGGTCTAAGTCGCAAGTGAAAATAAATGACTGTTCTCTGCTGTATTATAATTTATATTTCTTCTGGTATTTAATTTTTATTCAATTTATATTTGGTCATATTTTATCTTTTATTTTTGTTGCTTTCTTCCAACCCAAAATCAATTGGGGAAAGACCCCCAGAAGGTATACATGAGCATTCTGTAGAGCTTTGATTTGGGATAGGTCTGTCTGGCATTCTGTAATACAATTTGAATCAACAAAGGCTGCTTATGCTGATGATGCCTGCCCCTTATGACAGAAGGAACAGAGATGGTTCCTGGTGTGACCATGCTTAGATAAAACATGGTGGCAACAACCAACTGCATATACCTGAATATCGTCATCCTATGATCACTCTTGTTTAACCGGGTCATATAGTTAACTGCTTTATTTTGATAAGAATATAGGATTGTAAGGGGCCAGCTGAATCCCCCAGGCATTGCAAGTTTACATTACGTTGTACAAATCTGAGAAGCAGGGTGCTGAACACTCTGTAAGGCTGGGATGTGGCCATTTCCAAGGTGTCCCGCCATGCCTGTCCCAAGGACCACTGCCTCCTACGATACAGAAGTGCAGCTCTACCCAGCCCATTGCCATTGAGCTTTCCCCGACTTCCTTGAGGCTTTTCCTCCTTTACTCGATGCTATTGGAGCTTCACAACCTGCAGTATTTTATAATAGTCTGTGCTATTCCCCCAAGAGCAATAAAAAGTAGCTTTTGCGGCTCCTTTTTTTGATCCATTATTTAGAGCCTGATTTGTGCTGTCTGCAGTCCTCACATCAGTGCCAGTGGTCCTGTAGTTCCACAAATTCCCTTCAGGACTAGACTAAAATCATAAATCTTTTTTTTGGAGGTATTTAGATATCATCACAGTACAATTTTTTACAATCTGCTCCTCTTACCATGGATTTCATTTTCATAGCAGAGAAGGACTGTCTAAGGAAACAACTCTATTTCTTACTGACTCTCAGCTTCCAAATTAAATTTTTACTTGGCAACAAAACTTCTTTTCCCAAGATGATGGTTAGACTGTATTGGTCCTGGGCTCAGCTCAAGCAAACATTTGTGTTTGTACAAAACCTGGCTATTTTCCCCATATGCTCAGTAGGACTCTGGGAACCAAGCCATACAAGGTCAGCAAGACCTGAAGTCATTAGCTCTGTGCAGATTCTACATCAAGCAATGCAGGTTATTAGACTATGTCAGTAGTAGCAAGGGAGTTTATTTTTGCTTCATTCCTATAAATGACAGCTTTATAATATGTGCCCACTTAGGCAATCAATCTTTTCTTCTTTTTTTTTCTCCTTTTTTTTCCCTCCACTCCTTTCACAGCAGGAGTAAAAAAATATCTTTTTCTTAAATATGCAAAGGACTTTTTTCACTTCCATTTAATTCATTTTGTGATATAAAATGCTTTGCCTGCCATGGTAGCTCGATGGTGCCACGTGACTGTCTGATACTGCATTATGATTCATTTAAATGCCATAGCTTCACACAGTATTTGACAAAACCAGTCACTGACAGGGTCTTTAGGCCCCAGCAACTTGCAGTCTGAGTGCTAATGATGCTGCATGGTGCAAATCCACACAGTCCTGGGCATGCTGCTGGCAATACCTCTGCAGAGGTTTTGCAGGCTTCATCTTTGCATCCCCAAGGAATTTTGTGGGGGCTTTAACGCAGTCCAGATAGCAAATTTGCTGAGAGAGTGATAACGCACGTGAGCATCTAACTTACACAAGAAGCAGCGTAACTCCCCTTCCTGCTGGGTAAAGGGCCCTTGGATTGGGGTTCAACAAGGAGCTCAGGGGTTTCTTCCCTACTTCAAAGAATGCAGGCAAATCTTAGATTAGTGCTTGAAACACAATTCACCCAGAATGCTCCTCAGCAGAATACCCTAGAAATTGAAGCTATCATGTATATAGAAGCTATAAAGTATATTAACTTGTTACACCTCACAGTTCCTCACAGATCTAAAACCAGCCCCTCTCTTTCCGCATTATTTCTGACATTGAGTAGCTCAAAAGCAGCTCAACAGGGGAGGAAAAGAATCTTTGTCCTCACCTCAAATAAACTTAAGTCAATGCTGAAAACTCTTCCAAAAGAGAACAAGGGAGAGAGGGTGCTGAACACAAGTCTCCTGGATGACCACTTTCTGCAAAAGAGGGGACTGACACCATCAGCACTGTCAGGATTGACAGCATTAGTGCTGTCTCCCCTTCCCTCTCCGACCAAGGAGAGAAGTCCTGCTCTCCTACTGCACTGGCACATTGTGAGCAGGCCCAGGAGGGAGCCTCAGAGCACTGAGGTCATACCTCTGCTGAACTTCCGCACCTCGTCAAGCTGAGGGGTACTTAGGCTTGCGTCTGCTCAGACTGCAGCAATTTAGGACACAGAAGCAAAATTCCAGCACTCTGAGTTTACATGTTTCCAGGTTGCAGGGAAAGGATGGGTTTGGATGTGGGCGCTTCACCTCTTCACCTCTTCCTAAATCCTTCTGAATGAGTCCAAAGTCCCTAGTCTTTAGCAAAACACTTAAGCTTTCAAAGTAGCAGCATCATGAGTTTATTTTGCTGGTCACAAAAGGTAGCTCATTAAGATGAAGATGGCTTAGAGCCTGATTTGGAGGTAAACCTGTGCAGGCTCATTTGGAAGTACAAGCAGTTCCAGAAATGGGAAGCAGAAGGTCTTTAAGACGCACAAAAACAGTTGTCTACAAGTCTTCAAGCAGAACCAAAGAATTTAGTTGTGCACATTACATAGCTAGACAGAACAAAGCCCCTCAAAGAGGGCAAAGCCTGGAGAGTAAAAATGGAATGTCAGAAAGTATTCAACAAAAAGGTGAGATTTATTCAGCCCTTGCCTTGAGGCCTATATAATTTGATATCGATGCTAGAAGTTCAGACAGAACAAAAGAAACATTCTCTTATCATCATGGATGTCCCATCCAGCTCACCAGTGCCAACGGTGCCTCATTGGAGTAAGATGTGTATCAAAGGGAACAAAATCACATGGTTACTGCCGAGGAGTTGGACTATATAGCCTTTAAAGATCCCTTCCAAGGCAACACATTCTATGATTCTATGATATCACCCTTTTTACTGTCATCTGTGACTCTTGCCTGTGATGCTGTGAACCTGTTATCAAAAAAAGCAACTTCACTTTAAGACTAGAAGATGTTTGCTGTATCTAGAGGTACTAATAAGGAAATGGGAAGTGCCTTCCTCCTCTGGTCTACGGTCTGCAAGGCAGAGATTGTCTCAGAGGCATGAGCTGCTGCTTCTGCCAGTGCTGTTCTGCTCCTTTCTCTTTGTAGGTGTTTCATTTTGTCATCTCTCCAAAAGAGCTGTTATCTTCAGCACCATCTGAAAAAAAACTAGCTTGTCTTACCTAACAAGCTAACATGATCACCATCAGTTGTGGTTTGCTATGGAAATCAGCGGACTGATGCTTCTCAACTCAGAACCTCAAACCTCATTTAACTGCCTTATACTGTAGGATGACAAGGCCATGCTGGCACTTTGACCATCTGAACCCATTTCTGCCACTGAAATCATCCACATCCCACTGCAGTAATTGAGTAATGCTTCTGCTGTAACTCTGGATGAGTTCTGAAAACCCTCGGGCTGGAAGAGGCTGTAGGCATGGAAGATTGTCATCTGAACATCTGCAAATTCCTTCTTGCTCACTTCTCACCCCCTACCCATCCACCCCCCCGCCCCACACACTACGTCTGGCTCTCACCTACATTATTAATTGTTTGTTTAGGCTGGGTTTTCTTTATGACCATGCTTCAGTTATCAAAATCATTGTTGCTTTTTGATAAGCTGTGACATATATTATCTAACCAGATATAACACGTCTGAAATAGTAGGGGAGAAGTGAATTAAAGTGGATACCTGCTGCTTTCAATTCTGCTATCAAAACTGTGTGTGACATAATACCATTGGTCAGAAGAAGCAGACTGAGCTGCTAATGGCCATGTTATCTGTGAAATACAGCTATTGCTTTTCCAGAGATCGCTTGGGGGAAAAGCACAGAACAGTGAATTCTCACATTTCAGACTCTCTCTTGATAAAAATAAGTATGTTTGATTATTCAAATGTATGCTGATTGAAAGACAAAATTCAAAGTAGGTATTAAAAAATGAAATGGAAGGATTGCTTCATGCTTAGGGCCTAGAGCATGAAAGATTCAGACTCGTGATCATTTCTGCTAGAGACTCCTTGTGTAGCACCAGACAACTGGTCAGACCCTTAGAGTGGCCAAACAACATTGCAATCACCTTGGTGGCATGAAGACCTTTAAGGACATCTTGAGGGTACCTGTGAGTCAGTTCTCCACCCTTAAAAAAATAAAAAGTAGATTTCTGTTTCAAACGAGGCTTTGTAAGTAAATTGTGAGTAATCACAATATTTCTGTGATGGAGACCGTAACAGAACAGTCAGAAAATTGTCATGGATTTAACAGTTAAATTTGAAAACGTAGCTGTGCTCAACATCTAGGTCTGAACTTTATACAGTAAGATGTCTCAATTGAAAAGTTAAAGAAAATAAGTAACATAAGTAGAGATTTTATTAGTTAAGAATATAAAAATAATTTATATTATGAAAAATGTGTTGCACTTGATTCCGTATGAAGGCATTTGAATTTCATAACTGCTTAAAATCTCAGACAATATAAATACATTGACTTTAGACACGAATCTTGGCTAACATGAGCAACTGTCACGCTCATCAGGACAGCAGTTTGAAGCTGTATTTCCTCGTACTGAAACAGGATACTAGAAAAGCAAAGTTTTCCCTAGTTGCAACTTTCCGTGGTGATGACAAATCTGAGTCTCTTAACCTCCAGCTTTTATCATGAAATGTGTATGAGAGGGATGAGCAAGTTTAAAGAAAATAAGGCAGCAGGTACATACTCTATTTTATTTATTTAATATCTTGAATTATTAAAAAGACAGGTGCTGCTCAGCTGATAGCTTCCATTGTTGTATGAACTAACAACCAGCCAAAGGAGCAACGTGTTGACAGATATCTTGACCGTGAATTACAATTACAGGGATTGAACCGTGAAGGGTAGAATGAATCACGTTATATTTATAGCTAGTGCGAACAGAAGCCTACAGATACATGATAGCAGTATAAAATGGTATTAATTATTTTAGGATTAATACCTCTTTAAACAATAAATGTACAAGATCACAAACCAGAGGACCTCTTTGCTAAATTAAACTTAACACTAGGGCAAACTATCCAGGTAGACTGGTAACAGGCTATAGTGCTTTTAATCCATAGGTCATTGAATTGAATCTGTCTCAAAATGCTAGCCATTAGTGGAGGGCCAAGGATCTCTTCACTGATCTAGATATTTATATTCAGAAAAGAGCAAGAACAATACATGAAAAAAAAATAAAGACAAAAAAATAAAAAAGAAATATTTTTTTTTTTTTAATTTTACACTATAACAATGATTATAAACAAGATACCAAAATCCTCGTCCTTAAGGGAATGAACTGTCTTTGTTTATAAAGGTACCTTTGAAAGAAATGTGTTATACTTACTTTTCAGAGAATATATAGTATATGAATGGATTTAAAAGCAGCATGATATTGCAATGTATGTCTCTAACTCATGAGACAAAACCATGACTTTAACATCTATCTTAGACTAGGGATTTTCATTCAAGTTTTTTCATCTAATGACGTTATTTTTCTACATGATGTTAGGGGGTTTTGTTGGTTTATTGTTGTTTTTTTTTTTTCCTGGGTATGGACTACTGAACTAGAACTAACTAAAATTTGATTAAACCATCTCTCCTAAGCTCAGTTTGACTCAGAACAGAATCAATTCTAGTGCAATTGCTCTGTGAGGAATTCCACAGCTGAAGAAAAGCAGGGTCTTATTTCCTGCTGCCTCGTATTGTGTTCCACTTTCAAATATTGCCTATGAGGAGATGTCCACATGGGGATTTAGGCGTGCTTTCAATTTTCACCATAGATTTCTCTGCACAGTGTCATCGTGTAAATAATCTGTATGGTATCATTCCTTGAAATATATATACTTACAGGCTACTGTTGCAGCTCCCACAGCATCTCCCCACTGGATAGGTCACTGTTTTGTTGTCAGTGGGTTTTACACTCTTTTCTCAGCAAAAATTAAGGCCAAGCACAACCCCTTCTAAAGTAGGGGTCTATCATTTTTAGTGATGAAAAGTGTCTGAGAAAATTAATAAAGTTTTGCTTGTTTGAATCAGCCTCTCACTACCCTTCCCTTGCCCTAGTTGCACTTGGAAAGCCCTACTGTTTATCGACTCAATGCAGAGGCACCTCACAGTGGTTTTGTCACAGTCACCTTTGCAGGGACACCTTATGTGGTTGTGTGGAGCCAAGCACTGATGCAGCAGAGTTTATCCAGTTTGCACTGCCCACAATGGGCCAAAAGCAGAGCTCCCATGCGGGTATCACTACAGCAGAGCACGCACTTTTGTGCCAGCTCTTCCTGGAACAAGGGACATCTACAGCATGCTGAGGTCCTGCATCTACACTGCATCTCTCCTTCATGTCATCTAATCCTCAGAGGTCCTTTCCCTAGTGCTGTGCTCATTTTTTTTAATGGTTAAGTTATTTGAGTTCATCTGACAGGTTAGATCAAGAACAAACTTTCAACCAGAATTTCTTAAATGTGAAGTTTGCTGTTGGATAGCCTGTGAAACGTTTAGAATTAACGAGGTCTATGAATTTAGATCCTGGAAATAATTCTATCGACGATATCAACTTTTTGGGGAGTCATTGGGAAAAGCTGAAAACACTGCTGCTTCTACCTTCCCTTTTGTGCTAGCAGCTTCCTATCATATTAAGGATAGAGTTTTTAACAGTAGAAAAAAGATTATGTTTTTATTTTAATTATTCTGTGTTCACAATATCCTCCTTCCCTGCTCAGACCTCTCTGTTTCTGACACAGAGTGACCAAGACTCAGTGGCTTTACTTATCCGCAGCCCCATTTCCTAACAGGTTGTTGGTCCCATTTCAGCTTTCTAGTGGCCAATCCACTTCTGTGGAACAGAACTTGGGATCCATACTGGAGACTGCAGACATAAAAATAATACTGGACAAATTGGCATCTAGATGCTGCTTACACCACCATGATTATGCTGTTATTTGTACTTCTGGCAATTGTATAACCTGCAAGGAGCATTATTTTTCATGTTGTTAATAACATTTTATGACATTTTTGACTCCTCTGCAGCATGGTAGATTTGAGCACTGTCAAGAATTAAATTCACTCTGTAACTCCTGACAATTTCATAAAGTAATTTCTCTTTAACAAGTTAAATAGCAAAATTATGAGTGTAGGCACAGTCAAAGGTTTTCATTTGAAAAGTAACTATTGATCTAGCTGTGGTCTAGCAAGTGATTCCAACTATATATAACATACAAGAATCACATCTGCTCCCTTCTGCCAAAGGTTATAAACGCTCTCTCTGCTTTCTTGTTGCAATAGCTTAGATCTTCAGTAGAACCACTAATGACCATGTGACCTCAGTGGTACACTCTTGATTGACTGATCTTAATTTTCTTAAGTAGTCTTAAATGCATAACTTTTTATTAATTAAGCTCTCAGCAGATGCTTTATTCAGTGAAGAGATTTGGGATACTGTCTTGTGCAGCTCCTGGGACAATTAGATGATTATCTTTCAGGAGAACATTGTTGGACCATTCTGCTTTACAGCTCATCACCATTATCCCTCATTAAGAGTCTAACCGGCACAGAGAACAAGGAAGGTTTTCTCTTCCTCATTATATTCCAAACCACAAGTTCATTGGCAAGAATATTTGTACATTCAAGTTGTTCGTTACAACAGCTAGATGAAAATGTAATCTAAAACTACTGCCACAGAAAACAAAAAAAAAACCCCAACAGATTTCAACATAATGACATAATGATCATGGTTTTTATATAAAATGTGAGAAACACTAGCAATTGTGTATTTATAGTTTAGAAGATGCACTTTAGGTCACAGGTACTCAAATGTAGAAATTACTAGCACTTTAATTCAAATGTAATCTATTAAGTTTTTGCCACATCGTTAATCCTATAAAAGCTCAGAGACCATTAGATAACAACACTGTTATCAGAAGTAGTAAAATAGGGGAAATATTTTGGCAAGCCACACACAGAAAGGACTAACCATCCACAGAAAACTGTACACCTTACCTGAAAAAAGGGTCGTTTACAGGCTGAAAATCTCTTTGGGTTGTGTTCTCTATTTTTAAAGTAAGTTACATAATTTGAATGCACTGCTTTCAGACTATTAAAAGCCTAAACAAGCCATAACTAACTTTTAGTGTTGCTATTCTGTTTAATAGTTATATTGGCAAAATCTTTCCTTTTATACAGCAGGAACAGGCATGAGACACCTTGCTCAACATGACACAGCACCCTGGTAGCAGGTGCTTGTAAAAGGAAAGCTGTCCTTGTAAGAGAAAAACTGGACACATGCAAACAGACTCAAAATGAGTAACTGACACCTCCTCTCTGAAGCACTTAATACTGTAAATCAGGAGGCTGTCTGGGTCTATATGTCACAAGACAAATGTCCAGACTGAGATTGAAGAGGCTAATCTGCACCCTCTAGTGACCCAAACTGGTTGAAACACGGTCGGCTACAAATTACTAAATGACTTGGAACACTTCTTCCCAAGTAAAGACCTTTATTACTCTGTTACTGTTCTAGGGCAAATAATCAAAAATCTCAATAAAATTGAGATAGCTGAACCACATCAGGATATATAGAAGCCTACACAGACCACAGCTGTTGTCTTCTCCCAGATGCCAGCCAACTGTATCAGGTGGGAAAGCAGGCCCGCGATGTTCACATCATTTGCCCCATTCTACTTGCCACCCGTTCTCCAACTGCACTCCTGTGCCCTCCATGCAGTCCCTGAGCCCTGCTCCTCCTCCGCGGGAGGGCTGTGCTATTCCCTGCTTCCTGCAGCCGTGCAGCAGGATTGTACGGATTATCCTAGGGGAGCCTGGAGAGCATGTTCCAAAAATAAAGGCAGTTATAGTAATCTGCTGTGGCAAGCATGCCTGTGTATGATATGCATTTACTGCAAGCCTAGTGATTTAATAGGATTAAATTCTGATCAGCAGAGAGAAGATTGATCATAGTAACGAGAAGATGGGTAGAGAGCATCTGGCTCAATGGCAAACCGGCTTCAGGAAGAAAGTGATACAGTTCAGTGTACATTATGTAGGAATCATATTGGACTTCGGGCTTATTCGCTATATTAAGAGAGCAATACTGTAAGAAAATTGGATAGGCTAACATCCCCTTTTTAGGTAAGCATCTAATGCTCTGCTCTGATACTTCAGTCCTTCTACTAGGCATGAAATGAAGTGTTCAAATAATATGGTCATAAAAGCAGATTTACAAACAGAGAGAAGAATCCCCAGCCCAGTAGCAAATGTAGTACCATGTAATGCAGCGTTTGGTAAAGATTATCACGAAGCGATTTTCATGGCTGGATTCAAAACGTATGCTGTCAGTAGTTCTGTTTTCAGTAGCAGTGAACCTGACAGGGAAATCATCTGAGAAAGAATAGACTCCCAGTGTTGTCAAACTGCAAGGCAACCCTCCAAGAAGGACAGCTTGCTGCATACAGATGAAGTAAAGCAAACTACAGGGGGTTAGGCTCCAGTAAAGTATAGTATAGGTGCTCATTACATACAAGTAAAGCAAGTGGAGACAGAAAGTTCAAGCAGAAGGCTCCAGGGAATTACCAGGGAGAATAATTAAAAATTTGGAGGAATGCTAATGCGCTGAACTAAGAAAAAGAGAAAATTTAAAGATTAGGAAAAGAAATAGGTCAAGGGAGTAGAAAAGGCAGTGAAACCTGACGACTGCAAATGTGCTTCCCTGCTCTCCTGGCAGCCTTAGACTTGATAAGGAGAGATTGGCAGAAAGCAGGAGCACAACCAGCAGAGCCAAGTGCAACTAGCAGACACTTAATGAAGAACGTTAATCAGAAAATGGCCTCTTTAAAACCACTTTTGCCAGAGGTTTTTGGGGTTTAGTTGTTTGGATTTTTTACCCTGTTTTAATTTTTATTTTTTTTCCTGGCTTTTTGTTGTTGTTGAGTTTTCTTTCTTTGTGGCCATTCTGGGATCTTTGCATTGCGGCACTTCAGTTTTGACTTGCTGCTTTGCTTATTAGGATGTATCTAAATCTAGAAGTTTATCATGTAAAAAGTGCAACATTTTTAAAGTTAGGGAAAACTCTCATCTAGAAATGCAGGCATGATTTCAGGAAGTGTGAAAAGGCATTTATTTAACAACAGGAAAACTAAGATGTTCTTCAAAAGTTTGAAACATCTTTTTATGCCATTGTATTTTATTTTTACTGCATTTAATAATACGTCTCCAGACACGGTCCATCTTTTGGTTCAAGTTTTGAAGCAGAAGCAGTAAATAACAACTTCCCTAATGTACATTATCTGATTAAAGAAATTGAGGCATGTTAACAGTACAGAGGTTAAAAGATGGGGAGGATTAAAGGATGAGTGTAGCTAATTAAGGAACCAGCCCTGCAAGCAATTACATACATGGTTAACTTTAAGTACTTCAGCATTAAAGGGACTGCTTGCACGCTTAAGTTAAGCACACGTGTTTGTGAACTGGAGCCTGAAGACCTCATCCTGTGAGATGTTGAGAACATGCTACTCATTGAAGGCAAGAGGATTGCCCTGATTCCAGTGGGAACTGAAGATACTTTGCACTTTCCAGTACCAGGCTTCAGGACAGGGCAGCAAAAGCTAATTAGGAAGAGGTTGTTGATGGGGAGTTTACATTAAGGCTTCCTAGGTAAATGATGGGCAGCATTCCTTTTCAAAAACATTGAGAAGCAGGCCCTTGTTGATGAGGGTATATTTTTAATAAGCTTCACAATATCCATAATGAAATTATGGGGGGTTTAAGCTCTCAGACAGCAATACAGGATAAAAAAAGATCAGCTGAAAGCTGAAACTACTCCAGAAACATCCTCTGGAGTAGTTTGGTACAAGATATGGTATCTGCCACAGGTGAGTTACAACAGCATGCAGTTTTACTTCCCAAGCTGCATTTAATGGCAAGCTATGTACTTCACGCAATTAGGCTCATGTCAAGGTCTCCATGTAGCCCTATACAGCCAGAACCTTGCACCCAAACCACTTAGAGTGAATAATTCTATGTATACATTTGATCCAGACATCATTGCTTCAGTTAGTGAATTCATATTAGTCATTCATTTGGTGTCTTCTCCCAAGTCACAAGTGACAGGACAAGCGGAAATGGTTTCAAGTTGCACAAGGGGAGGTTCAGATTGGATATCAGGAAAAATTTAATCCCTGAAAGGGTTATTAAGCATTGGAATGGGCTGCCCAGGGAAGTGGTTGAGGCACCATGCCTGGAGGTGTTTAAAAGACCAGTTGGCACAAAGCTCTGTGACATGGTTTAGTGATGGGTAGCTGATTTTTATCAGTTAGGTTGATGGTTAGACTAGATGCTATCAAAGGTCCCTTCCAACCTAGACAATTCTATGATTCTATGCTACACCCCTGAGGAGCTGTTAAAATCTTATAAACACTAGTAACTGCTTTTCTAATAAAAGTGCACTGAACCTACTCCATTTATATGTAAAAAATTATGACATGCTCTGTATTATCCCTCTTCCTCTGACAAGGATAAATTTAATTTGATTTCAGGTTGAAGTTAGTACCCCTCGTCTCTCCTGTAGTGATGATCCATTTTGATTTGGGAAAAGCACAGAATCATTCATCCAGTAGGATTTCTTTAGTTTGCCAGCTTAATTTTTAGAAGCATGACTATCGGTAACTATCCCCTCCGTAATGAGCAAAGGGGTCAAATGTAATTTGGTCACATCTTCTGGGACCAAACGGGCAGTTCTGAGCAGTCATAACTGGCAAGCCTAGCTGTGCTAGTTGGGAAAATATTTCTTACACTGTGTTTGGTTTGCTCTTTCTGAGGAAGGAGAAATGGCTGAGGATCTTTTTTCTCAGTTGTTTGGTTGTTGGTTTTGGTTTGTTTTTTTTTCTTTCCTGGTGTGCCAAAAGAAACGAGCTTGTCTGGCATCATGCTCTACGCTGTTTATGGTCTTTCGGTAAAATTTCCAGTGAAAGAAATAGTTGTTGACACTGATTTAGAAATTAGGATTAAACTGTCAGCATCATAACTGCCAAACAGTTGAATAGACAATAAAATGATGAAAAGTGAGAAGACAGTTGTATCTTAGGCAGAGTATATCTCAGCGTCCTATAGCTTCCTCAGTTGGAATCCATTTAACTTTTTGCTTGTTTGTTTGTTTGGGCACTGGTTTTCTTCAATTCAAAAGAGCTGACATTTTTTAAAGTGGTCACTGTAAAAAATTCAGTACTGGTGTCTTCTCAGTTGCCTTCATGAGTGAGGCTCCATTAGCAGTGGCAATTGTGAGAATTCAAAAAAGGGTGGGAATAAAGGCATGGAGGAGAGAATGACTTGATTGATTCGGCTATCAAAGAAAATGTCCTCTGACATAGAAACCCTCCGTTGCTGTTGACTGTCTGAAGTGGTCTCTGAAAAGACAGTAGGAGTTACAGGAATAGTTCCTTTTCTAGTACTAGTTGTTCCACTTTGGGGTGCAAACTCTGCAACAGACCAACTGGGAAGGTCTAGATGCCAGCAGCAGCACATGGCTGCTTGGCATAAATTCCTACCCACTTCAAAGGTCTGTCTTCTCACAGCCTCCCTCTTCTTCTCTGCCACAAGCTCTTCATACGCTGGCATGTGGTTACAGTCTCAGCCAAAGAAGGACTTAAGGTGAAGAAGGTGGTGAGATTCTCCTGCCTTCCTCCTCAGCTCTCACATTAGAAAGGTGATACTGGAAATTCTCTTTTCTGCCATTTTTGAGAAAGCATACATTAGCAAGTTCCAGATTCTCCCCATCCCTTTCCTTTCCACTCACACACTCCATTGTACATTTTGGGGGGGTTGGGAGGAGGAGAGGGAGTTTCCTTTAAAAGTGGAATTCTTGTGCAGTGATAAGCCTCATGTTGCTAGTGATACCCACGAGATGGGTCAGAAATCACCCTTCTTTTCTTCAGTAATCTTCTAATGGTTCTTTCTTCTCCACCTAACTACATACCAATGTACCACTTCTCTGCAATTTCAAATTAAATCTGAAAGACTTCTGCCACAACTCTAATGCTCCTGAGAAGAGGAAAAGATAGTTTCCATAACCTATCCCAAGGGTTGGCAGCTTATCTGTCATTCTGTCTATCAGTATCTGTACATCCTTCCCATGTCGTTTGCCCTTAAACTAGTCTCTGAAAACCTCTGCCTGGCATTCAGACTTTGCAAAAGGCTAGCTGTAGTATCTCAAGAGTTGGTTCTTGTACACCTGAGAGGCCATGGCTGGTTCCTTTGTTTCTGTTGTTTGCTGCATTTGGAGACCTCTGAGCGGGCACATCTCAGAAGCAGCAGGCATCTGCTCAGTGATGTGTGCTCACCTGGACCAGCCTCTACCAGAGCGAGCAGCTACCAGCAGCTTTGGACTGGGGATTGTAGAGAATTTGGCCCTTGCTCTACCCTGGAGTCACCCCTTAGAATTTCCAATGACAGTTTCTTCCAAAGGCCCTAATTCGTCTTTAGCCTTGTGTAAATCAACATCAAAGTTCATATCCAGCTGTGCTCACTGTTGCTTTTTCCCTCTTCAAATCCCAATCTGTCGCTAACTACATTACACTTTTTCAAGTTCTCGGGTCTTTTGAAGTGTCACTACGCCTGTGTTCCCCACAGCCTATTCCCCAACCTTCTTTGCACTGTTATCCAGGACTGAGAGAGCCTTTGTCCCAGATCCTCAAAGGAATATTTCAGTTCTTTCTTCATCCATTTCTGAGGCAGCTCTGTCCCTTGGCCTGTGTACTTCTTAATTTACTCTTAACATTCAATGCTTTTTTCTATGGACCCTTAAAATTCACTCTTAACTTTCTCTTTTCAATCAGCGTTCACACAGGCACGCTTGCATGTGCCTTGAATTGTCATTTTATTAAACCCCTTTGCTCCTTTACCATTTCAATTACCATTCTGTATAATATCATTTGCATTTGCATGGTACCTTCTCCCATAAAAGACAAAAGTTTTTACACTCTCTTAACAGATGAGTAAAATGGAATCAGAGAGATTAGAAAGATATCGTTGCAGCTCAATACAACTACGTGGTCCCCAATGCGGGAGCTTAATTGCGTTGGGAGGAAAATACTGTAAGCACCAAGGATTGACATGTAAATCGAAGTGATATAAATCACAGATCTGAATCATGGAACCTTGATTTGAAGAACTGCTTTTAATCTTGGATTGCATTTGCAATTTTCATTGTTATTCTAAAAATGTTTGCTCTTACTGGCGTGCATAATCATTCAAAATTGCAACTGCACCCGGCCTGTACTCCAGCTGAATATTTTGTACTGCGTACACTTCATATACATGTTTATTTAAGCAGAAAGTTAAACATATATTTATTAAAATGCTATGGTAGAAACCTTAACTTGCATTAGAAAATCGTTCACCGCATCTTCAATTTTAGTAGATGGTTGTTTTATTTTAATTTGTATCAACCTGAACATATAATTACAGTGCAAAAAAAAAGATTTGCAAACTGAGATTTAAAAAATATGCTATTAGTAAACCTGGTTTCTTTTTTACATATTCAATAGCACCGTTCATTAAAACAGTATTAGCATTATGCTGTTATTAACTACACTTAGTAAACTGGAAGCTTGTTTCTCGTTGCTATAAGCTAGATTTTAGGACTCCAAATCTGCAGTAGAGGCGTAATGAGATCTTCAAAACTGCACTGGCAATCAGGTGCCTGCTTCCAAAGAAATCAATAGATACAAGGTGACCCGTAGGTAGTCTTGAAAATCCCCAGAGACGTGTTTGCAAATGTGCTCAAAAACCTGTGCTGGGGACCTTCAAATTTCTGAAATGAGTCGAGTTCATCCTCACTTGCTGTGGCTATTCACAGATTTTGAATACCAAAATAAGCAGTTCTTTTCAACTCAAAATTGATCTCATTACTATGAATGACTTATTTGGAAAAGGACTACATATACTCTCTATTCCTGCTGAACTGCAGCACAAAGTCATGTAGTCAAAAGCTTTCCTGCAGTCTTGAAAATACAGCTTCAAACAGAAACAGAACCCATCATCTGCTCCTTTATACAGATAGTTAATAGAAAGCATATGTAGTCAGTAGCACGTTATATTTCTTGTTAATAAAATGCTTCAGACTATGTAAAAATCTAGAAATATTATGTGATAATATTATTTCAGTGATTATGCATATAATTTAAAAAGTATCATTCTTTAACTCATTAGAATAGGTACTTTCAATTAAACATGATTTTGTGTAGCAGTAATATTACACTAATTGTAAGTCTTAGCGCATGCTTGCTCCTCATATAATTGCACATTAAAAATATATATATAAAGTAAGACTTCTTTGAAAACCTATTTTTGTAATCTCTTCCTCTGCCGAGCTAGCAGTGAACCTCAGAATTCTCACTTTTCAGACTTTCTCAGCCCTGAAACCTGGTTTCCGTACACAGTTGCCGAACTCCTCTCGAAGTCCCCAACAGCCGCGCTCTCCTCAGCCCTTTTCCACAGGGGGGGTTCTGTCATTACTTATCCCATAAGTAGACTTCTACTAGACAATGATGAGCAAGTTTTTCAGAGTCCTAGATCTTTCCCCAACTAACATAACAACAACAACAAATTTAAAAAGAGCGCTTGTCTGTGGATCTGTGTGCAGAAAGAGTGGAGGAAAAGATGTGAGAAGATGTGAGCCAGAAACAGGAGAGCGATGCCTGGGGGAAGAGGGACAGGGCCAGCCCAGGCAAAAGGGGTGGATGGGCCTATTGCACATTAAAAATGGAGCAGGTCAGGCCACTGTGGCTGGAAGGGCAGATGGTCTTAGTGGTGCAAAACTGATGCATGGCTGTGGCAAAGCCTTGCCCTCGGCTGGCCATCCCCACTGCTGGCTTCTCTGCTCTTTCTTCCCCAGTGTTTGGGCTACAGCGGTGTAAGGCCCAACTCTTAAATACCTTCCTTGCTAAGGCTGAATAGCAGTTCTGCTGAGGGCTCATTGGCAAGGTAACTATGCCATAATAAATGCTGTATTTGGGTAGAAGCGGCTGTACCACCAACTCCTTCGCCCCACAGGTCTCTTTCTGTCACGGTCAGGGCAGATGGGGCCTGACCCACACTCATGTCAGAACTGGCCTGACCCACCGCGCTGCCCCGGCCCTGCAGCCAGCTGGGATCGGGGCCGGGGTGGGCACCCCGTTGCCCGGGCAGGCGGGAGGAGTACGGCAGGAAAACAGCCCAAGCGAAGTGACACCCCCGGGAGAGGCTCTGCCCCCGCCCGATGTTGCCATGCTTTTTCGTGCCGCCTGCTGCCATCTTGTGGGGAGGGGCCCGCTCTGCCCGGCGGAGGGAGAGGGCGGCGGCAACCGGTTCTGTGCCCGTGTTCCTCCGCGTCCTCTCAGCGCCCCCTCAGTCTTTACCTCGGGAACGTTGAGGGGGCGCTATGCCCCCCAGCCCCAGCCCTCACACACTGCCCGGAGAGACAGCCGGGCCCAGTGGCATGGTGTTAGCCAGAGCTAATGCAATGAATCCCTCTGATCTCTTGAGGAGACGATGGAGCCAATGATCTCTCGTGACCACAGCTGTTTGTGTGTTGGTCATTGGAGGCCCATGAGTGGAGGCTGTATAAGGGAGTTCTTTTCCCAAAGTGCCTTTGCCCAAAGACCATGCAATGGGCTTTCACACCGAGAGGCTGGGCTCGGCCACCCTCAGCAGTTTTTCCAAGAGGACACTTTACCATAAACAGCCATGTATAAAAAGCTCCGCTTAATGTTTTGATGTGGTTTGAAGAACCATAACAGTTTATTGTATTTTAGACAATTACGCTGTCACCTGATGACCTTCCCCGACCTGGGAATGGGAATCAGGAATAAACAAGGAAACCCAAGGGTTCAAATATAAATAGAATTAATAGAATAGGACTAAATAATTAATGTTCATAATACTAAAGGACCGATATTGATGCCGATACCAATCTAAAATACACAAGGATTATACACAGCCAATTCCGTTAGCAGGAAGCAGTGCATTCCTGGCAGTGGACAGCAAATCATAGAATCATAGATTCATTTTGGGTGGAAGAGACCCTTGGGATCATCGAGTCCAACCATCAGCCCTACTCTACAAAGTTCTCTCCTACACCATATCCCTCAGCACTGCAAGAGCTACGGCTTTGGGAGGAAGGGAAGGGCCCAGGTGTCTGGCACTGGGGCAAGGAGTTCTGCAGACTGAGCTGTCACGGGAGAGAGAGCACTTCACAGCAAACTTTCTAAATTATATTGAATGTGACATTCATGGTATGAAATAATCCTGTTGCATGGCTTGGGTCAAGTGCCCCGGTCTTGCTCCTCCTCATCCCTGCACCTGGTAAGCTTGAAAACACAGAGACCTTGAAACTCACATCACCTAACTGGCTGTCAAGTAAATATTTTCACAAATTCAGACACTAGAGTCTTCTAAAAGTACAGTCTTCCCTAGCATTACATGACAGCTTACTGAAAATTTCAGCAAAATTACTGAAAGGTAAATTAATTCTATGTCACTCAAACTAGGACATCTTTCATAATGTAGAGACCAGAAAACACTTCCTACCAAAGAATAGTTTAGTTTTTAAGTATGTGAAAATTGTCCTGCTGTATACAAAGAAAAGTAGACATTTCAGTTTGACATATTAAGAATTATTATTTCAATTCTAACTGGTAATTTTAAATAATTTCTATTTTATTTAAAGAATGAAGTTTCAAGAGCTTTAAGAAAGAAATGTTTCATTTTTGAATCAAAGAGAATGTTTTATTATGTTAATTCTTTTTTTTTACTTTACTTTTTGGTTTCTTTTGCTTGCAGCTTCCTGGAGATGTGAGCACCTTTTTGTTTTGTTTCAGATTAATCCAATACAATTTTCATTTTGACAGATTTTCAGGCAAATCACAGTATCTGTTATTTATACAGCTCTGTCAAAGTAGTAAGTGATATTCACTGCTCACCACTTTAAGGACAAATTGAGGCCCTAATCCTGTAAAGACCTACCTATTTTTATGGGTAGAACTGCTTACTGAGCATAAAGTTAATCATGTTAAGCTTGTAAAGCACTAGAGATCCTTGAACGGAAAACATTAGAGATGTGCAAAGTAGTATTTTGACTTTCAAACACTTCTCCCTTTCTGTGCCTTTTCCTGCTGAAGCATGGGAGATGCATTCAAATGGAATTAAAAAAAAAAAAAAAAAGAGAATCTCAGTTCTGTGTATTTTCTTTCATTTTATACAGAGACAGTATTCTTGATATTAGTTGTATTTCCATTTAAAATAATGTCTCTCTGCTCAGCTCAATTCAACTTTAGGTGTTTTATTCTGATCCATCGTTTTAAAATGCCATATAAATAGAATGGGTAAGAGCTGTGCAGACATGTAGAAATTTATTGCTCACCTTAATTCAAAAGGTGCTTGGAATAATGCTTTTCTTACAGCTGGGATAATGCCCTGTTTGCTCTCCTTTCTCTCCTCTCTGTTCTCTTCAGAACACAGATCTCAGAGTTACTGACCAAACAAAAAGACACTGTGCTCTTTGTTAACCTTCTTCTTTGCACCTTTTTCCACCTAAAGTGCCTAGGAGCTTGTCTCTGCTGTAGACTTCACTCCATCATAGCTTAGGTGGTGGTTTTCATTCTGGTTTTGTATGAAAAAAAATATAAATATATATATAGCAGCTTGAGGATGCTTTACATTCGGGTAAGTGAGACAGAATGGGGGACAGACAATCTCAGTTTTGCCTCAACAAGAATTTGAAATAGGATTTTCTCCAAATATGTTCTAAATGGGCACGGGAGATGTTAATTTTGGCATCTACAATTCTACTCGGTCCATACTCCTAGTTTCTTTCTTCTTTCACTACATTTTTCATCCTCTCTGCTGTACTTTGGCTGTACTTTCTCACTGTTCAAATAGGACAGGCTCTGAAACCTACCCCTCACACACACACTTCAGATGGCATGATACCTGATAGATACAGGTTGGAAGACCAGACAGTTGTTAACACAATCTCTTGTTCCTATACTGGGCAAGACAGAAGTAGAAGTTAACAGAAGAATCTTTCCATTGAAACCATTGAAAACTGTAAGACAACCAGCTGTAAATCCATGCCTTCAGGCTGCAGAAACAGCTGGACTTTGTCAGCGATGGTACCAGACAGGTTCTGCAGCACCAGAGTGTCACAGAGTGCACAGCTAATATTGTGGGGAACCCATAACAGATCTCAGGACAAAACTCTTAGATTTCATCCTTAGGATAGGAGTTCAGGTTTAAACATAGGTTGGAGCTGCTGATCACTGTTTATCACTTCAGGGTGTTCAAGGGTTAAATTGGGCTCTGGCAATGTAGGTCTTCAGCTTGTATGGCTCTGAAGGCTTATCTTTATTGCCTCTGCAGCTGTGCCAGACTAGCCTGGCTGGCAGAGGCCCTAGTAGAGATTCAAGACATGCTGACAGAAGGAATTCTTTGGCTGGTATAGCTGCACCACATTCCTGACTGACATCAGGAAGACAGCATTTTTCTGCTGATGTAACTGAGAACACGGAAGAGGTCTGCCAGCACAGCAAAGAGAGCTAGAAGTGTGGATTTGTTTTTAAATTAAAAAAAACCCCAACACCTATTGTGATTATTCCAGAAATCTTGAAAAGCTGGAGCAAAAAAAGGCTCTAGAGCTACCAAACAAATAAAAAAAACAATTATTAGAATTTTTAGAGATCTCATTATTTGCTGTAGTGGGGAAGCACAGGTTGTGATTTATGTATTCTTGCAAATGGAAAGATTGCTGTGTGATTAGTGTGAGCCCTTCCTTTGTGCCCTGAAAGCATTCAACCACTGCAGTCAGTGTAGTCATATGTTGACACAAGTCTCCATTCTTTGGGCAGAAGCAGGGTGTAAACAGCATGTAACAATTGCATAAAGGTTCAAGCATATTTTTCTTTGTTGATTTTTTTTTCTTTCTTTTTAGTGCTTTTCAGGAAATAAAAGAGTATCGGTACCTCATTTCTTAGGAACCCTTAATATTGTTTTATCAAGCAACAAAGATTTTTTTTTAATTAAAAATTGATATTACAGAAAATAGTTAGCATGTCATCGGTAGAAAAACACAGAAAAAAATATCTTTGTATAAATCCACAAAACATATCTTTAGCAACAATCCTAACAAAAGTTAGCTCAAGAAGATTAAGAGATGTTTTAGCAAGTAAATATAGAAGCAAAGAAGAAATTTAGACTTTCAGGCCAGGCATTCATACAAGTAAATATATCCTTCTGTTTATTAATGAAGATCAGAATCCTGTTAAATTGTTTATTAAGCAGAGCTTCAATATCTTTTGTGTTTGTAGCTAAGTGTATTTTAAAGAGATAGAAAGTCAATACCTGAAAGATTAAATTCGCATTATTCACTGGTCTGTCAGAGCAGAGTGACCAGGTCTGCTCCCGTTAAAGCTGTCATTGCCACATTACTGAAAATACCTACACTCAGAGACAAATGTATATATGAAATATTTTAACATTATTAACTAATTTTAAAAAATAGCAATTAATAATCTTGCAGATCTATGTTCTGCAAACATCAGTCTTCTCGTTTCATACACATTTGGAACTTACTATTGATGGATTTGAAAGAATTTGTACCTGTCAGGTTTGCCACTGATGGGAACACAAGGCATCTTCAAACAAGTTAACACTGTTACTGTGTTGTGTGCCCACTTCTCTACAATCTAGAAGTTTAGCCCCACAGATTGAACAATACGCTCTGTTGCCGATAAGACATTCATACGTTAGAATACATGAAATGTTTTTAAGCCCAGCTTTGTTTACTTAGAATAGTAACATTCCTGATTCAAAATTTGCTAGAGATTTTTTTCTTTTTTCTCTTTTTTTTCAGTGTATTGTGTTTTGGCAATAAGCATCTCAACCATTTTAAATGAGGAATTTCAACCATTTAAATGAAATCAAAATGTCATTCTTAAAAGCAGATGATAAAAAATATAAACAATTACAGCATTGAAGTGATTATACTTAACTGGCACTGCAAACAGATCCAGATCTTCAATGCAGTTCTGTATTCATAACTTGGTCTTAGATCTTTTATAAAGAAACGTTGCACATGGAGACACTTTACAAGAAAGGCATTGTCATGTCAGTAATTCCTTTATGGTACTTTATTTCAGGTGAGTTGTCAGGGGAATGCATAGTTATTTAATAGCATTTATCTGTGTATTCTAGTTTATGAATCTGTGTGAATGTGTGTGTTTATATGTAGTACCAGCTGTATTTTAATATCTAGGTAGTTGTTCAAATTACTACACCGTACTGGTGTGGAGCACAGTAAATTTTGGTATTTAACAACATTATGCATAACCTCCAAGGATAAAAGTTAATGCTGTTGTACCACAAGTGACAAAACCCATTAATACAGAAGTTAAATGATGTGCTATAGCCATAGACATACCAGGGGAAATATCTTGCCAACAGCTTCCAACATTTCTGAATAGAAGAACTACTGGTTTTCAAATTTTTTATAGACCACTGTGCCTCCACATCATCAATCTTTATGATCAAATAAGAGCTGTAAATTAATGAACATGTGATGTGTTCAAGAAATTCACACATAAATTTATTAATATGTTGAAGGGTGTGTTTTTGTACTTGGAGCACCATCTACTGGAAGTCTGACTGAATGAACATAGCTTTCCTATTTCTTGAGATCAAAGTATACTGTTTGGTAAAAAGAAATAGAGTGCAAGGGAATAACTATTAAGTGAGAAACAAAGC
>VZTM01017890.1:324-59259 GCA_013400555.1 Jacana jacana | reverse complement strand
AAAAAAAAATACAATTAAAGGTTACCTTCTTTTCCCACATGCACTGTTTACACAAATAACTAGCCATTGCTGTTGACTTATTTGTGGTAACTTTTTACCCCATGTTTTTACTAACTGTTTAAAACTCACAGTGTTACAATAAAGAAATGTAATCTGAGAATCTGATGTGATTTTTCAGTTGTTTGGCTGGGGTTTTTTGTTTGGTTTTTTTTGGTTTGTTTGTTTGTTTGTTTGTTTGTTTGTTTAAATCCTAAAATGACTGACNGTTTTTTTTGTTTGTTTGTTTGTTTGATTTTTTAAATCCTAAAATGACTGACAGAATGTTCTTCCCCTTCCCCTGCATTTTTTGTGGTATTCTTGTAAGTGATGCTTGATGTGATATAACACCTTTCATGCTTAAGCATCCCAGAAAGTGTTTGACAAAGAAATGACACCACCATCTCCTGCAGTGTAGTCCAACATGACGTGTAGGGTTGAAAGGGCAGAAAAGAAAGCATGTTTGAAGGGGACAGCATGAGAAAAGGATGTGTTATCTATCATTTTTACTTTAAAATCTTGGGTTTCAGAACTGTAAAGTGCAGCAAATTACACATAAACTCAGCTATTAGTGTGGATATAAGAGATCCTGTTGTGCCAGCAAGGGAGTAAATATCACCATGGGTATATTCATGAATATAAAATTTATATGTGGGAAATGGATGCTTAGGAGCAAATGTAATGTCATTATAGATTGTGGCAATAGTACTTGACATGTTTGGCAATGCACTGTAAAGATGAATTAGATCTTAACTTTATTCACAGAATGATGTTGTTGCAAACAATAAAAAAAGTCTTGCTTTGATACTGGCTGTGGCCTATTGCCTGTGCTTCAAGGGTGGGAAATGAATGACCAAGGCATAAACCAGTATGTAATGTCGAAGGGAAACTGAAATTCTGTACAATATAATCAGGATAGGATTGTTTATTATTGATCCAAATAATCCAAAGAGAAATTTTTCTCCCTTGACTTGGTTTTGGACCCTCTATCCTGAGTAACCTCCTGTGAAGCAATGTCAATACACACCTGTGCAAAACCTCTGTCTATTGCTAGTCAGCTTTCTACTTTCCAAAGTATCAGTTTGAACCTAAAACTTTACAATCTCCATTGTGTTTAACAGTACAATATCTTGGGAAATGGGAAGTGGCAGTCATCCTGCCCCTGTGGCAAAAGAATAGAGTACAATTCCAGAAAGGACTTGGACATTATGATGCTCAGTACAATAAAAGACACAATAAGCAACAGCATAATCTAAAGTTTAAAGATTGTTCTTTAGATTTCCAAAAAACCAACCAACCAACCAACCAAAAAATCCCAACCCCCTCCCCCTTCCAAAAAACAAAACAAAACACCAAAAAACAAAAACAAACACAAACAAAAACAACAACAACAACAACAAAAAACCAAGCAAAACCCAAACAAACAAAGAAACAAAAAACCACAAAACACAAAAACAAAAACAACAAAACAACAAACCAAACCCAATCCTCCAAAAAAACAGAGCCAGAGAGAATTTAGGCACAGCAAATGAAAAAGGTTTGGTAATTGAAAATGGGATTATTCAAAACTGTGCTAGCAATCATTCAGTCACTTATATTAGGAGTGCCAGAAGCTGGAACACACCTGAAATTCTGTCCCTCTTGAAGAACATTTATCTCAGGATATACTGACATAAAACCATGCAGCTTGGTCAATGGCTTATACAAAGAATTTCAGGTTTGCAGAAATTCACAGAGGATAAATTAAACTCCCAAAGAGTCTAATTAATTATGAGATTTGCTCCTTGAAAAACATGACTAATTTATCAGTACAACCTTGCTTCGAAAAATCATAGGTAACTAGAGGTATGATTTCTTTTTTAGCTGATATGTGAAGGTTGGGAACCAGGAATTGTTTTGGTATGGGGTGTTTTGTTAAGCCAGCACCATGCTGAAATTTTAATACTAGTATAACCATAATAATTGCATAACAACTGCTAATGTGAGTATACCACTTATAATGGAGAGATTTGCACAGCTTCTAGAAATCAAGTGCTGAAGGTGAAATTCAGCTCACCTAATTTTAGAGTTCTAAAATGTGAATGTCTGTCTTTCAGTAGGTCACTGAAGAGAGATACAGGTACTTATAGTTATGCAGCTGACCTGTTTTAAAATTCTGCTTTGGGATAGTGTGAGCTGTGCTCCAAAAGTCCATCATCTCTCTCTATTGAAAATTTATAGTTCTTTCTAGGCGCTATAGCTTCTAGCTTCTGAGTCTGCTGAAAACTAAGGTTTCCAGGACATGCAGAGATGCAGTTAGAAAAGTGAAAGTTTAGCTCAAATTTAAATTGGCCAGAGATGTCAAAAAATATAAGAAAGTGTTCTTCAGGTACAAAAAAACCAAGATGAAACAGAAAGAAAGTATTGGTTTCCTGTTAAACAGGAGAGGTGAATTAGTCACCAACAATGCTGAAAAGGCAATTTCTCAACACTCTCTTCACCTCTGTCTCTACCAGCACTGTTGGGCGTCAGGCTGTGGGAACAACAACCCAGGTTGATGCAAGCATATACCCACCACCAGGGAAGGAATAGTTAGTATGTGAACTATTACAGGAGCTTGACCCCTACAAATTGATGGGCCCTGATGAAGGGCGTTAAGAGAGCTGGCCAACATTGCTGAGAGGCCACTATCCAATAATCTTTGAGAGGTTGTGGAATCAGAGGACATCCCAGAAGACTGAAAGAAGGCTAAATCTACATAAGCCCATCTACAAGAAGGGCTTAAAGGAAGATACAGGAAATTATAGGACATCAGTGTTACTTCAGTCACTTGAAAAGTTATGGAACAAATCCTTCTGAGGCATCTTACAAGTCAAACGAAGCCTGTGACTGGGAAAAAACACCACATATTCACTGATTCATTGAGGGCAAACTGTGCTTGACACACCAAAGTAACCTACTCAGTTGTGGGGTGAGCAGTGGACATGGTCTACCTGGATTTCTCCAGGACTTTTGATATGGTTTCCCACAACCTCCTTCTAGAGAAACTGATGACTTATGGTCTAGAGAGATGGTCTGTGCAGTGGATGAGGATCTGGTTGATATGCCACACTCAGGCATGGTGGTAAATAGCTCCTTATCAAACTGGCATCCTGTCACAAGTGGGGTCCCCCAGGGATCAATATTGGGCCCAAAGCTTCATAAATGATCTGGATGATGGGATCAAGTCTACCCTGATGAAGTTTGCACATGATACCAAAATGAGTGGGGAAGTGGACACTTTGGAAGGGAGAGTCACCCTGCAGAAAGACGTGGATAAGCTGGAAGAGCAGGCTAAGAAGAACCTTACAAAGTTCAATAAGGACAAATTGTCTTACACCTGGGAAAACATAATCAAGGAGTGCAGCACAGGCTGGCATCTACTTGGCTGAGGAGCAGCTCTGTGGAAATGGCCCTGGGGGTCCTGGTGGATAAGCAGCTCAATATGAGTGAACAATGTGCTGCTGCAACAAAGAAAGCCAAGAGGATGCTGGGTTGCACTAACAAGGGCATCATCAGCAGAGATCAAATCATTATTCCATTCTACTCAACACTTGTCAGACCGCACCTGGAATATGGTGTTCAAATATACAAAAAAATATGGGGTCAGGCTGAAGAGGGTCCAGAGAAGTGCCACAAAGATCACCAAAGCTCTGGGAAGCCTTCCATGAGGAAGGGCTGAGAGAATGGAGTTCGTTCAGCCTTGAGAAAAGACTTTTGGGAGACCTTATCCCCATGTTCCAGTATTTAAAGTGTGGCTACGAAGAGGATGAAGACTCACATTTTATAAGTCACATGGAAAAGACAAGGGGCAATGTGTACAGGTTACTCCTGGAGAGATTCCAATTGGATACAAGAGGAAAATTTTTCACAATGAGAAAATTATGGAATAATGTCCCCAGGAAAGTGATACATTCCTCAACATTGAACACTTAAGATTTGGCTGGACAAGGTAAGGGGCCATCTTGTCTAGGCTGTACTTTTGCCGAGAAAGGTAGGACCAGATGATCCTTGAGGCCCCTTCCAATTCTATGACTCTATAAACTGTCTTGAGTATTTAGCTGGGATGTAGATGCACATGCTATAGGCATTTAAGTTTAGTCAAATCAAACCTATCCACATTGCATTATCTGTTGCTATTAGGGAATGCTTTGGAAAAGAAAAAAAAAAAAAGACATAAGAGCAATAAATATTTAAGAATTCACTCCTTGGAACATTCCTCAAGACAATAATTACAGTTACTGTTCTGTCAGTCCCCTGGCAACACAAGGTTGTGGGAAAGGAAGTGAAGCACAGAACAGTGTAGGGAGCATTGCTTTAGTAAATCTGATTTTTTTCTTAACTAGTTCTTTTTCTTAACTAGTGTTTCAGACTCTATTGTCAGCAGAATCTGACACTCATGATAATTTTAGACTGGTGAGTTTAGAGACAAACCTCAGAAAAGTGTTCACTTTAGCTCAAAGAAACCTTAATCTAATGCCAGTCACAAATTATTTTGCAGAGGTGGGATGTGGGAAAATTTCCTCCTGTTATCACATATCAAAATCATATGCAAGGGTGAAAAAGAAAAAACAACTGCTTTTTCCTGAAACTCAGTCATAGGAGCATGGAAATTGTTACGGGAATAACAATAAGACTGAAGGGAATGGCTGCAAGCTGCAGCAGGGTAGGTTTAGGCTTGACATTAGGAAAAAAAATCTTCACAGAAAGAATGGTCAGTCACTGGAATGGGCTGCCCAGGGAAGTGGTGTAGTTACCATCCCTGACTGTGTTTAAGAGTAGATTGGATGCGGTGTTGAGGGATATGCTGTAGTGGAGAACTTGTAGAGTAGATCTAATGGTTGGACTCGATGATCCCAAGGGTCTCTTCCAACCTAAATGATTCTATGATTCTTTTCCAGGACAGCTTGATGGAAATTTTTATTGTAGTTGTCTGTAGCATCTTTTTCTTTCCAAATTAATGAGTTCTGTAGTGGAAGTGGGGTTCTGGACAGACACCACAACCTGTGTATGTCAGAGGCAAGAATAAGTGGCAGAGGACTATTGGTGTCCTGATTTTCTCTTTTAATGTTGATCATATTAAAAAAAAAAGAAAATCAGACATAATTTTGTCAGAAATAATTCCACAGTTGTTGTGGCTAAAGCCTTGTTTTGGGCTGGATCACCCAGATGTTATGATTTGTTGTGTGATTTAGCTTAGTCTGGGAATTGTCTCTGTAAATTGATCTTCCCCTTCCAGGATGAAGATTTGAACTCTCCACAAAAAATCTTACTTTAGAGATTTTTTCTCATGGGATACCAAATCAATATCAAAGAGGTCACAGATGAATATGACTGAAGTAACTCATAGATGACCCTGTATTTTGCCAAAAACAATGCTGATACACTTTTCAGTATCTTCAGCAACTGAAGCATTTTGAAA
Organism: Jacana jacana; assembly: GCA_013400555.1. NCBI lineage: Eukaryota > Metazoa > Chordata > Aves > Charadriiformes > Jacanidae > Jacana > Jacana jacana. The sequence continues at coordinate 53,783 of VZTM01017890.1, read as the reverse complement.
GCTTACACTACCAAAGTCAAGAATTTGCAGGCTTGAAGAGCATCTTAGAAATGGGGGAGTCTGCATGGATTGAAGTCCGGAATACATGAGTCGTAAGATCAAAGAGAAAGACTCTGAATTTACACGTCTAAAGAGGGCTGCAAGAGACCTTTCTTATATTTTGATTCTAATTTCAGGATTATTTCTATATTTTTATCCAAGGGCATTTTAAAACAAAAAATACATAACCAGTCCCTGTAGCAGAGACCAGAACCCCAGGTTGTTCCTTTGTTAGAACATACAAAATAGATCAGTGGAATACCATATTTCCATTTGATTCAATTACAGGTCAAAAGAGAAGGCTTCTGCTATGAAACTGTCACTTGTACTGAGGAATGATTATGGAATACAAGATGATGTTGAGTGAGGACATTGAACCAATAAACCAGGCTATCTACATGATTCTGAACTCTTCTGGACCATTATATGAACAATAGAGACTATATTAGAGAGGATAATATATCCCTTACTAACGTGAACCCTCCATAAGTTTATTCATACTGATTACTGAAAGCAATGATAGCTTGTTATTGATAAGCTGAATTAATGGTGGTCAAAATCTTGTTGTGCAATTCATTTCCACTATCCCCCAGATAACTTTCATAGACATTCCCTCCAATATTTCATTTTATAAAGAGTAAAACTGTAGACACTATTCTAGCATGGTCTTAGTATTGGTGAGAGGAGAGATGAAATTATTGTTCAGTGTTTCTTCACTGGTACTCTGTTTAATTTTTCCAGGGATTTATGTGGCTGATGCTCTTGCTGCTGCATCACTGAAAGAGCTCACTATTACTTTGATTACCAACCATGATCTTTTAACCTTTTTTAGAGTCTTCTATGTGACTCTACTCTGTAAACATGATGTATATTATTTTTTCCAAAATGTATGAATTTGTTTAGACTGTATTAATTTGTTATACCATTCTTCTGAATGTAACCGAGGATGGAAACTTCTATTCATACGGTGAAAGTCTGGAAACCTGGGATTTGGGTAATTAGCTGTAAAGGAAGTTGCAGTTATAACCAGAAAAGTTTGATTCATGTTTGAGACACGCTATAAATATTTTTCATCTCTTCTACTTCTGTTTTTTGGAATAGACATGCTAGTAAGCCTGTTTGTATGATCCTTGTATAGACGAGTTCTCACTTTATCTTGCTGCCTTATCACCCATTCTTCTCTATGAGGAAAACATATATCTGCTTGAAACTGAATACCATAAAAAAATCTTACAGACTTATTACTCCACATCTATAGCTCTTTTCTTGTGTTCACTATGCTTAATATAACAGAAAATAATTAACTCTTCTGAAGTAGCTGGAAAGGGAAAGCCAGCAGTTTAGCTCAATGTGACATGTGTTTTCCTAAACGTCATTTCATGTTTTTCCCTGGTAGCTCAATAAACCTCTGCTCTAGGTTTAAAGGAACAATATGAATGACTGTAGCATGTTTGATAGTTCAGAAAGCTTCACTAAGATGCTTGATGTCTTGCTTTACTGAAATGCAATAGCACTTCTGACTCTCATAAAATGAACCCTCAACATCCATTTACTGGTGTTCCCCTTCCATAGGAATGTAGGATGTTAGATTGGGTAAAACCTCCCAGCTTGTTCAGTCAAGATCCTACTGTTTAGGCAACAACATATTTTGATATCTTTCAAAACAACTTTTTATTTGTAGTGGACTACAACATCTACAGTAATGTTGATAACGATATGTCACCTGAGTTTTGCAGAAACAATACTGGATATTTTTTTTTGTTTTGTTTTGTTTTTTTCTAGCTGACAAGAACTCAATATCTGTGATTTAAGAACATCCTTAGCAAGTTTCTAAAAAATGAGCATTTTTACCACAACAAAGTTCTCCTCTTGTCTTGAGAAGGGGACAATAAATTTTCATTAATTTCAAGGCATTGAGAAGATTTTTTTTTATTTTCTAATAGCTGATTGTTGGTTTTTTTACTCTTCAGCTTGTTTCTGTCTGTGACCCAGGCCAAGTCCTGCACCTGGGTCACAACAACCCCATGCAGTTCTACAGGCTTGGGGAGGAGTGGCCGGAGAGCTGTCTGATAGAAAAGGACCTGGGGGTGTTGGTCGACAGGAGGCTGAACATGAGCCAGCAGTGTACCCAGGTGGCCAAAGCCAACAGCATACTGGCCTGTATCAGGAACAGTGTGGTGAGTAGGACTCAGGAGGTGATCCTTTTCCTGTACTCAGCACCTCTAATATTGTGTTCATTTTTGGCCCCTCTCCCCACTACAAGAGAGACATTTAGATTCTGGACTGAGTCCAGAGGGGGGTTACAAAGCTGGTGGAGAGTAAGCCTTATGAGGAGAGGCTGAGGGAGCTGGGGTTGTTCAGCCTGGAGAAGAGGCGGCTGCGGGGAGATCTTATTGTTCTCTACAACTACCTGAAAGGAGGTTGTAGAGTGGTGGGGGTTGGTCTCTTCTCCCAAGTCACAGGCGATAGGACAAGAGGAAATGGTTTCAAGTTGCACCAGGCAAGGTTCAGATTGGATATCAGGAAATTTTTTTATACAGATTGGAATGGGAAGTGGTTGAGGCACTATCCCTAGGGGTGTTTAAAAGATGGGTTGACATAGTGCTCAGTGACAAGATTCAGTGACGGGTTCTAGTTTTAGCAGTTAGGCTGATGGTTGGACTAGATGATCTTAAAGGTCCCATCCAACCTAGACAATTGTATGATTCTATGAAAATAAACTATTCAAAAATTCTCAAAGGAAACCCTAGGGGAAGATTTCAAGAAATTGATCCAGGAAGGTTACTGCATTCTGGAAGTATCAAATAAATGTAATAACTTTTCTGAGTTGTTTCCAAACTAAAGGAGATACCATGTAGTAGGACATTCTAATTGCTTTGGAACTGCTAAACGCATTTCTGTGAGAAAGAATAAATTCAAACAAGGTGCTAATGGCACCTTTGAAAAGGTCCAAATACTGGACATAAAGGGCTCCTCGCCCCCTTCAACTAATTCCATAGTGTTAAAAAATCTAGAAAGAAAATGTACTGAGCAAAAGACTGGATGTATTAGGAGAGCTGTTCAGCAATGGCAAACTATATGCACAGATAATTTAAAGAAAGAAAGGTCTTGTTATTAAAAGGAAGATGGGACTAAGTAAGATAAGAACACAAGCTGGCTTTTTTGACTAGTTAATTAATGTCCTAGGAGAGCATGTAAACTTAACCCTAATAACCCTTGGGAATCTGTTGTGTAGTAGCATAAATACACTATTTCATATCAATGCAAAGAAGCGAGTGCTCTAACTAGCATGTTAAATACTTCCATCCTGCAGAAGAATTGCTTTGAAATAATGTTGCTTGAGGGAACTGGTACATTTCAGATACTACAATATTTTCTAATGAGGAGGAGGCAGAAGAGCCTACTGAAAAAAAAATTCTTGAAGATAATTTGTGTCTTAACGTTCTCTTTTTTATTTTCTCCTGTACATGTATTTTATTTTTCATAGCTATTCAGAAAATCTTTCATGAAGATTTTATTCCTGAATGAATATCTGCAGCTGTATAGCCCCTGCCTTGTCACTGCAGCAGATACAGCCTTTGAATATATATTTCAATAACCAGTTTCTTTAAGCATTTCCTAGAAAATATTCTTTCCATTTATTCATGAACTGATGTCAAGATGAAAGGGAGAAATATAAACAAACTTGCAAATTTATCTGGTAATTATTTATTTTTGTTTCTAGTCAAGATTTGAAAAAGAAATACATGTCTCCAAAATGCTGGAGAACTGAATGTTGGTATCTCTTTTGAAAGGTGCTTACTTGATGAAACTAGTCTTAGACTAATTGAAAAGAAAAAATAAGCAGGTGCATGCTAAAACTATGCTTCATGTATTGAAAACCATGAACTGCAATACATGAGCTGTTAATACACAGTTTGTGGGTTAGTAATGGCATTTGGTTTGGTGGAGGAGCTAAATGGCTTTTCCTGCCCTGCAAACCTATGTTGAGAGGATGCTGATGCTACCATAGCCAAGTCCTATATAGAATCAGCTTTCCTGGTTATTGGCTAAGGCGGAGATCCACCAAAAAAAAAAGTATCATATTTCTATTTAGGCTTCTAATTTTCCATTGAGATTGAGGTCTTCAGGGAACCTCAAGGAAAAGACATGGCAAAGGTGAAAACTGGATGTGTCTCTTTTGGCCAACATACTTGGAAGGCATTAACTTAGAACTACCATTCCAAGGTAAGACGATATGTATCTAACATCTCTCAGACAATAATTTTCATGGAATGAAAAAAAATCCATTTGTCAGGCTGGTGAGTTTTTCTACTACTGACATGTTCATTTTTACTTCTAAGGACTTCATGTTGCTTCTTCAACATTAGATACCCAGTGACACTAGCGTCAGTCAAATTCTGGTGATTTGACCAGCTGCTCACCATTACTCGATTAGTTCATGCACAGCACAATTAACATCTCTGAGTGCTTCCAGCTCTTCATCTTAATTAGTATGATGAACTAGGTTATATTATAATGGAGAAAAAGGCAGAATGACGTGAATGTGGGTTGTGAAGGAATAGTCAGATAACAATAACAGTTTATATCAGAGATTATAAACACACACACAGACAGGATTGGTCTAAGTCACTGAGAATAACCTGCAAGACAAGTTTTTGCTAGTTTGGTTCTTTGATCTGCTACTGCTGCATTGTATAACCTTGGGTAATTCACATAACCTATGTGTAATTTGGATTCTTTTTTATAATGGGAATAATATAATTTATTAATTCCACAAAGTCTATGTGGGGTCTTTTCAATATTGGGAAAGTGCAATATCATTTCCATGTCTGAACCTTTCTTAACCTTCAAAGTATTTCAATGATTAAATATTGATTTGTTTATAAAAAGCTATGTTGCAGCATTTACAGCCAAGAGAGGGAGGGTGTTAATCTGAGGCAAGTAGGAAAAGCATGAAAAGCTGACAGGGAGCTGATGAATCAAAACATGGCTATATTATATAGATCCTTTGAAATGCTGTTATAGATCCTGTGAAGAGGAAATGCAAGGGCTTTAGTGGATTATCAGTGATAGACCTGATAACAGCTATTCCACTACTCTCTTTCTCCCAGTATTTGCATGATCTCTGTTGAATATATCCAGGTAAGTGGATTGAGGCCACAAAGAAGCACATCTACATAGAAATGGCAGTGCAGGTGCTCCAGAAGGTGGATGTGGTTTCTACTATTATAGGAGTGGCACAACCAATTTGTTTTTGCAACAGAATGTAGAACAAGGATGAGGTCCCAGCTGTCTCTGTTCATCAGCTGGATGTTGCCCTAGGCCAGGGGCATGCTGTTGCTAATTTTAGTTTATTCTGCTGCTCAGCTCAGCTTGTATCTGTGATTCACCTAGTCATTATAATTAACAAATTCAGTTATTTCTGTTTCGCAGAATTCACACATGGATCTTTGTAAAATGGGAAAGATTAGGTGTAGAGGAAAGCAGTTTCTAAATGGCATATGACTGCAATACTTCACCTAGAGGCATCTGTCTGCTTAAAGAAATCAGAACCCTGATTCTTGGTTCTTGTCTACACCGAGTAACAAGTGATTTGCCATGGAGAAGTAGGAAAAAGCAGTAAGTGACAATGTTCTATCTATCTATACTTATGCTAGAAAATCAGTGAAAAATTCGTCTACCCTGGAATGGACCTCAAGAATTCCTACAGTACCTCCCCCTAACCCAGTGCAGTACTTGCTATGTCAAAATAGCCATGAAATATTAAGGAGGAAATCTGGGAATAAGCCCTTGGAGTTAGATGCTGAATATAATCTCAAAGAAACACTTTTCTGCACCTACTATTCCCTGATGTGCAGTGTTCTCTTCAAGTGCCATGTAAAGGCACTTTTGCCCCTTCAGAAGAGTCTTTTGCCTGTTCTGTTGTGCGCTTTTCTGGAAGATGAAGGTTCTGTATCATGCTCCAACTGAAAGACATAATTTTACAAGCCAACAGTTGTAACCAAGGAATTTTCAGAGGCAAGAGTCATTACTATTAAAATTGTTCTGGTTTGTGTACACTATTTAGAAAGTGATCCAGGAAGTGAGAAAGAAAGGTGATCCCTTAAACCATATACTATTTTTGATAGGTTTTATCTGAAAGTTGCTAGTCAGTATGCAAGTTCTATGACACTTTACCGTTGTATATCCTTCTTCAGAGGTTTTATCGCACTGACAACACAATATTAGACTTACTAGAAAATGAAGCAGAAAAAGGCCAAAACCTGCTTGATTTTCAGAGGAAAATCTTACTGGGTGTACAGTAAGACTTACTTGGAGTACAGAGTAAGACTGGTGTGGACCCATACTTCTCAAGTGATGTAATATTGTGGTAAGGAAAAGACTGTGGGAAAGCAAAGAGTATCAGCAGATGAGAGAGAACCACATGGAAATCGCACCCTTTCAAGCTGCTTCAGGTCCCTTTCTAATGATAAAAATATGGCTCCTGCAGAATGTAAGAGAGATTTGTATCTTAGTACATATTAGGCTGTGTCCACCTCCTGTTTGGTTTAAGGGATCTATTTTCTGTGTAATGGCTGCGTCTTGAAATTGAGAAACTTATGACATTACATTCACATAATTTGCAGAATAGGTTTCAAGTGGGTGAGTATTTCATTAAAAGCTTTGTACATACTTAGGATAAGATTAAGATTTGAACACAATTCCTTGAAAAGACGTGGAATAAATTGGTTAAAATAAAATAAAAAAAAAATCACATCTTTTCTGGTTTATTTTTGTTCATTATAGAGCAATTATTATTATATCATAAACAGAAGCAGATAGGCTTGTGCATTTGTGGATGTTCCACCCCTCCACTCTTTCATCTCGCCCTCCCTAAAATATAGCAAAAATATACCTTCTTGAAGTATTATACTGAATCTCATAGGCCCTTCTGAAGATTCCTTAGTTCATAGAAATATGAAGAGGTGGTTATTTATTGTCTCTGAGACAGTAGGTGTTGGTTTTAGAAGGTTTTTATTTATATATAAACCTTTATTATAGAAGGTTTCGTACCTTGTACGAAACAAGCTTAAGAGGCATTAGCAAGGAGCAGTGGCCTGCCCTTTCTCTGCCTTTGTGAAGTCTTGATGACTACTTACAGCTTTAATTTTGTGTGGCAGAAGCTAAAAATTCAGGTATTTGCAAAGCTTGAGAACGACTGTGTGTTCTATAGAGCACCTGAAGCTGAGTCACAGTCTGTGGGAAAGTATGCTCAAAGGAAAAAGAAATGAGAGATTATTCAAGATTACTCCCAACACAGCTTGCAGGAATTTTCATTTTTTTACTTATATATATAATGCTATTGCTTAGGAAATTGCATTATATCTTCCTGGTCATTTAACACTTAACATGTACAAAAGACTTAAAGAGACTGAATTCTGCATTGTGCTTTGCACAGTGAAGTGGCCTGAGGTATAAAGTGAAAGAACCACAGTACTGAATACACAACCTTAGAGTTATACAAACATCACCAAAAATGGCAGGGCACCTCAGGCTACTGGTAAGAGGACAGCAAACCTTTCCCTTCTGGATCACTGGGTTGCACCCAGTTGTGTTTGGTAGTGCCCATAGGTCAATAAGCGAAATGAACTAGATATTGCAGCTCAGTTTGCAAAGGGACAGGTGCTCACACCACTGAACTGTTGGTGTGGTCACTGCAATTGGCAGAATCATAGAATCACAGAGTGGATCATGTTGGAAGGGACCTTAATGATCACTGAGTTCTAACCACCTGCCATGGGCAGGGACACCTCCCACTAGAGCACATTGCACAAAGCCCCATCCAGCCTGGCCTTGAACACCCCCAGGGACCAGGCTTCCACAGCTTCTTTGGGAAACCTGTTCCAGTGCCTCAGCACCCTCACAGTAAAGAATTTCTCCGTGATATCTAGTCTAAATCTCCCCTCTTCCAATTTAAAACCTTTACCCTTTGTCCTCTGTCTATACTTCTTGACAAAGAGTCCCTCTCCAGCTCTCCTTTAGGCTCCCTTAAGGTACTGGAAGGCTGCTATAAGGCCTCCCTGGAGCCTTCTCTTCTCCAGGCTGAGCAACCCCAGCTCTCTCAGCCTGTCTTCATAGGTGAGGAGCTCCATCGCTACGATCACCTTCGTGGCCCTCCGCTGGTCCCATTCTAACAGGTCCATGTCCTTCCTGTGCTGAGGACTCCAAAGCTAGACACAGTACTCCAGGTGGGCTCTCATGAATGAGCTTTTGTGGTTACAGAAATGTAAGGTTTAGTAACTCAATCTTCTACCAATTCGTTGAGAACAATTACTGTGCTTTCAATAGGACTTCAATATCCAAGGCTGTCAACCTGATACTCCTGAAACATTAAGAGATTAGAGTGGGATGGGAAGCCTGCATTTGAAAGCTGTAAAATTTAAAGTTACAATATACGAGAGAGAGGCAAGTGGTGTCAGGTTTGACCCAATCACGATGACTTGAAGTCAGAGTTTTGATTCCAGAAGTGGTCCTGAGAGTCCCTTTTCATCAATTGAAAGGAAAAAAAAAATACAAAACACTGAATAATTTTATTTTTGTCAAACTTAGACAATTTTGGTTTCATTGTTTAGAATGCCTGCAGTGTTTGCACCAAAGATAGGACAGGTGGAGAGAAACTCAAGCCCCATTTAATTACAAGAAACACTGGCAATAGTCATAGAAGAATAGATATTGGTTTGTTTCACTAATGCACATGGCAGTCACAAACAGGATTAAATCTCTGGAGGCCTGAGGCTGGATAGGCACCTATTGCTCATTCATTCAGTTTCCCAACTATTCCCCCCCTGTGGCTTGAAACACCATCTACTTTCTGTGGTTACTCCTGAAATTGCTCTGCATTCTGAATTTCTTTAGGGTGCTTCTCCTGCAGAAAAAGCAAAGCTGTAGGAGCAGTTTCCCCACGTCATTCTTCCACAATGAGCCAAGCTCCTTCGGGGGACCCAGTAGAGAAATTTCCACTGTGAGAAGGCCTCAGAGGAATACTGGCAATTTGATATGAAGAAGAGGGTGTTTAAAAGCAACTCCCACAAGGACACTTATGGTCTCCTGAATCTGAGCTACCCTTCTGGCAAGATAACTGGTTTTGAAATGTGAGTTGCAAATGAGACAAACTATGAAAATAACATGAAAAAGACATCTGTGTTTCAGATCTATTCCACAAGAGTGAAATGGTCTCACTGGATTTAATCCACACTTTGGAAAAGACTAAGAGCCAATTGGTAAGCCAGGGATGTATTTCTGTGCCAGCACAACCCTAAAGGAAGGAACTGAAATGGTCCCAAAGAAGTCAAAAAAGTAGGTGTTGGGTATTTATATCTAACAGAGCAAGAAGATGGCCCTGTTTTAAACAACCTTTTTTTTAAAAGTCATCAAAACATGCGTGATTGTGTCCTAGTTTTCTTCAGTGTACCAATGTGTTCTTGAGTTATGTGGGTACGTACATATAAGAGTTTATGTACACGTAATTTTTTTGTTCAACGTCCATTATTTCTTAATGGAAAAGACCCAATTTTCTTTTGCAGAAACCTACTTGATTGATTCTGACAAAATTTTCTCCATCCATTCTCACACATTCTGTTTTTTGTTTTGTTCTTATTTTTTCTTGTCCCTGCATTCTTTCAAAGAATAGGAAGCTCATCACTGAAACCCTGGTGGGCTGATAACCCTTAAGAAATGTATTTGAAGCAGTTTGAAGATTTGAAGAATCCCTCTGAAACTTAATACAGCTTAGTCTAATGTAGGTATCTGAAATAGGTCAAACATGTCTACTTGCTATTAGTAATAAAGAAAGTTTAGGTTGATGAGCTCGTATGTAGACAACAGCAGTGCAGATATTTATAGTTTAATAATATAGATCCTATGCACTGTAGTAGGTCCCATAAGTCCCATTCACATAGTGCAGTACAAGTGCAATCAAGTATTTTCTGACAGTATTTCCTCCACTTCAACTTTATGCTCTTCAACAACAACAAAAAGCCCTATTTCTCAGGAAGAGAAAGACACATAAGAACAGAGTCAATGCAATTCAGATATTTTCTTTTGATCTTTTCACTATAATGCAATGGAATATATAACAGGATATATAAGTCCTTCTTGTACAGCAAGAAGGACTTAGTTTCTTTAAAAGGTGCAATGCAAAGAAAAGGAGTCATTGCAAGCCTTGGTGATATTTCCACCTCTTTTTAGACCTAAAAAGCAAGACACCTGCTTAAATGCAAGAAATGGTGGTAATACATTTTCTTGAACTTAACTGAGAGATGCTTGTGCAAAAGCTCCATGTTTCAGAGTTTAACTACCAAATAGCATCCGTTTTTTCTTAAAATAAGTGCACCAGCATTTGCTCCTTATGCCACTGAATTATGAAGAAAAATATTTTAATGGAGAGCTTCTATTTAGTCCCATTGTATTGGTATATTACACTGAAAAGGAACAATGATTACTTTTTGATTACCTTTTCTCTTTCAAACAGGAGGAAGTTCAGATTTTGAGCTTAAAAGTGTAATTAGAATGTAAGTTGAATGAGATTAATGAATATTGTTTTGGGAGTAATTTGCAATAGGGCTGAGTCTCTGTCTCAGTTTAGTGACCACCTCTAATTGCTCTCTTGCCTTTTCACAGCTTTTCCCCGGGCATCATAGATTGCAATTCTACTCAAGCTACACCCACGTTCTTGTGAGTGGAGGCATAGAGCCTGCAGTACCTCCCAAGAGAAGAGCGGTCAGCTTTGCAGAGACAAGAGCTTGCCCTGAGTTAAATGCAGTGGTACAGACTCTGGTCTAGGCAGTTTCTCAGTCACAGATTCCTGGAGAATATCCTGAGGAAGTACTGTTGCTTTTTGATCTCTTATGTTCTCCCTCAAGCACCCTTCATCCCTGCTGAATGCTGTGGAAAGGACAAGCCTATGCCTGTCCTGAAAAGGAACTGAAAGTAAGTCCATTCAAAAATGCTGAGAAACATAGGAAACGGTGGAAATTAATACAAAAACATGAAGAAAATGTGATTAATACTCCTAAAAATATCAGGAAAATAGAGCCAAAGGGTTCAACACAGGACCAGGGACCTGGTGGCCCTTGATCACTCTACTCTTTAGACAACAGAATGAAGCCCCTGTTGCATGGTGAGACTGTACAGACCTTTGGCCTAACCTAGAAAAGCCATACTTTGGGTTTTGTGGTCTCAAATGATGATGCACTCGGTACTCAGCCTTTTCATTGAGAAAATGTATTACAAGTCAGTATTTCAGAAGTGATCAACAGGGTTTTACAGTCCCCTCAGGTATTTCTAGTGATTCTGAATNCACAATGGCATCTCAAGAATTTGTACTGAGGTTTTAGGTGTTTGCTGTAATACTTATAAAGGGACTTGCATAAAGTGGGCACCTCAGTTGATGGAAAAGTCCTGTGTATTTGAGGTACATGTGCTGTTTGTTCAGTCCTGCAAAATGTCAAGGTTCAAAGCTGCAGAGATAAGTCACCCCTTACTTAGATGATTTAGTATCATCTATTGTGCACGTAAATATCAGTCAGGGAACGCTGTTCCCCCAGAAAACCTTTCACTTTGTTTATGGAATTTAATAAAATAGTCTCCAAGACTACTACAAGGCACTTCTTGAACGTTGAGAAGCTGATGTAGAATTAACTAGTACCAAAAAGGAACTAGTAATAACTTTTTCTGCTAGCCAGGATCTTTGCATTTGGAAAACCTTGGCTGTTCATAAATTATGCTGTTTTACATGAGCGGGGCACTTGTTTTTTGTAGGCAGTTAAAATCTTACATTTCAGAGAAAGTTCTTCAGAGCAATCAAGCTGCTGCTTCCAGCTGTACTGCAAGCATGTGGTTTTTTGTTTTGTTTTGTTTGTTTGTTTGCTTGTTTGTTTGTTTGCATGTAGTATTTAAAGTTTTTCTGAATCTAATGTGTGTGCCACTGCAGTCTGAGGCATGGAACGACAAAATTCCGGACACATATTTGTTTGTCTTATGAAGCTGATGGGATTTTAGGGGTATTGGGTCTTCACCCTTCAGATACAGATATTCATAAAATTTCCTCCATCGTTCAATCTTTGTATGTAAAAGGTCCGTTCAAACACTTTATACAACCATTGTGCAAGCTCAATTTCTGCTTATTATAAGCAATTTTTGAGAGAAAAAAATATTACTGATCTAGAATTTAGATAGCATAGTGAAGAATTAGCTGCTTTACCGGTAACTGATTTCAGCTCTACAGATAATGGCACTTCACAGAAGAAAATATAAGCATCTTTATAGAAGTAATGTTCAGAAGTAAAGGCTATCTGGACATTTTCCCAAGGTCATACAGTATCAGTGTTAAACACAAATAAACTTGTATCCATACAGGATAGTAAACACAGTTATGCTTAAAATGCCAATTTAATTTTCAAATGAGTCCCCCACATATCGTGGCTGCAATGAAATGTGGAAGCTACATTCTTTTTACATAAGTAAGTATATTTCCATGCTGGTTGCAGGTGATTTATGCCGAAACACAAATGCAGGAGTTATTAACAACAGCAGCAATTTCCATGCATTATTGGAGACAGTCTATTTTCCTAACAATGTTCAGAACAAAAGGTTAGCTATAGGTAAGTATCCAAATAATCTTTGCTGTGCTCTTTCTCATGTTTCTCTGCTTATAAACACATAGGTTGATTATTACATGTTTGAACAAATACCGCTGACCATAGATGCTTCATGAAAAGACCTGCTGGGAAGTGACTTCTATTTCGTGAGCATGGAAAATAAAGCAGATTATTTCATCAACAGTTCTGTGAAAGAGCTGATGCTGGATTTCATAGGAATTGGATATCTGCTCATCGTTTTAAGTCCTTCCTGGAAATGATGTTTTTGGGCTTGTAATATTGAAGAGTTTGACCGTGTTTCGTCCCTATGTACAGTTGCTTCCATTTACTACAAATTAGTAAGGCTTCTGAGACCACTTAATTACTAGCTGTTTAAGCAACAACTTACTTTCAAAACCTCTGCTAAGATATCATGGAGAGCCATACTAAAGCTTTTCTTAAACCTCTTTTAAGAGGACAATCACTAAGCTTCTCATCCAGACTTCCATTTTCAGGCTTGCAAGTGAAGCAGGGAAAGGAAGAGAGGAGGAGAGGGAAAAGAAAGTGAAAAAAATAATAAAAAAAAACAACCAAAATTTAAAATTAAAATTAAAAATAAAAATAATAATAGTAAAAAAAAAAAAGGAAAATAAAGAGAAAAAGGGGAGAAAATGAAAATATCAGCATTTCAGCACACAGCTTTCAGTACTGTGCCACGGCTCACTTAGTGGAAAAAAAGAGAAAGGATCCATAGGAAGGTGCTCTGCATTGCTTCTCCCTTACTATGGGCTCTGAAATGCCATGACACGTGGACAAACGTTCTTGGCATACAGTGTCTCAAAATCAGCACATGAGAGTGTCATTGATCCAGAGAAAGGAACAGGAAAGAATCACAGGATCCTTCACTTCCTCTTCTCCCCCTTCTTTCTTAACTACTTCAAAGCTTCTTTGCTTAATTCACGTTAAGAATGTTCAAAGTAATTTTTCCTCTGTGATGATTTTATGTAGGTGCCGTATTGCCAACACTGATTCTGACTTGAAAATACATGAGCCTATTCTCTGATCCATAAAGGGAAATGTGTTTCTACTGCTGAGATCTCTTAAAGATTTATGGGAAATGACTGAAATGATGCTATAGACCAGGTCACAGCGGTAGTCCTGAGACTGCCTTCAGTTCAAAGATACGTGGTACTCTTCCATCAGTTAGAACCTCTCAAAGAAGGATCAGAAGAAGCAGGCCAATTGCCGCAAACCATCTACATCAAGAGAAGGGAAAGGAGGGCTTTTTTATGTGTACTGTGCTTTCTTGATCATTCACTATAACAAAATAATATTTCTAAATTTACAGTCAAATCTTCTCCAATTGAATAAAATTATTATCATTATTTCATAACAGAAACAATTTCCTGTAAGAAGTACAGTAGCCAGTATAAAGTGTGACATGGGAATAGCTCTTGCAATAATGAAGAAAGAGTAACTAGCCACAGTGGTTCTTTTTGGTATTTAGAGAGCCAGAGGTTAGAAAATGGAGCAAAATAATATTTCAGAGAAATGGAGACATCTGGTAAAACAGCAGAGTATAATTACCCTATCATCATTTACTGCAATTCACCTAAGGACAGTCGAGGGACTGTAGAGGAAGATAGCTCAATTTAAACTCATTTCTATTGACATAGTCAAATATCCTCTTTCTCTGGTTAAGTGCCCAAACAGATGAACTTAGTAGAGGATGTTATGCAGAGTCCGGACTGATGAAATTCTTCCCTTAGAAGGAAAGGAAGTAGAGCTACTGTAATTTTTTTCCTAATTCTGAAGTCCTGAGAAAGAAAAAATGTTTGAGTTGCTGTTTTTTTCTTTTTTTCCCTGAGATTTTGGGATGAAAATGAGACTGTCAAAGCATCGTGTTTGTAGATGAATAATAGCCTCATCTTAGAAGGTACTGAGGTCCTCCATCATGATTGGATTTCCCTTTTCTTTTCTAATCAACTTTGTTTTCCACTGTTTTTCTTGTATTATCTTACCCTGCGTGATATCTTTCTTTCTAGAATCTTCTGAAAACCTTAACTGAAATACCAGAAGACTGCTGACTTCCTTTGCCTTTTCACAGAAATATTGCTTAATGTTATAGAACTAGTACCCATAGACTCCTTCTGTGGGTTTTTAATTTGTTAAGCTATTTTTGTCTAATCTCTGAGTGGCCATGAATGGCCAGTGGTTCTAGCAATAGCCTAAGGAGGAGAGGCACAAGTAGTTCTTGGAAAAGAAAAGTGATATATGAGCATGTAATAGTTAATTTAGTGAAACAATAGAGAATAAGTAAGAAGAGCTTTTTGAGTATTACCTGCTTTGATGTTCTTCTCTAACTATATGGGCTGAGGGGAGCACACACAAGCCAAAATGGAGGAGGACACACAGGGATAAAAATGTGAAATATTCATTTTGGCAGCTCTTGGAAACTGATCTAATAAAAGATCACGATCTTTTTCAATTTCTTCCAAAAACAAAAGAAACCAAATAACTCAAAGTGTACATATTAAAAAAAAAAAAGAAAAAAAAAAAGAAAAAAGGAATGTCTTCAGTATTTTGATCTTTAGCTATGAGGATTTAATGTTTTTATGAGGGAAAAAGAAAAGAAGACAAATGCAAAATAAAGATTTTTTTTTGCTAAGGCAGAGAAAGTTTATGTATTTAATAAAAAAGAGAACATTACAAGAAAGCTGTTAAAGAATGGGATTAAGTGTTGACACACTTGCATACACGCATCAGTGTAGTCTGTATGCAGTGAGAATGAGGGCATTCCTGTAGGATTGCAAGCTCCTTAGTTTAAGGACTGCTTGGTATTGGTTTTCTGAGTACACTTAGATGTACTTTAGTAGAGTACATTTTTAGCACATTACCAATGCTATTTTTTTCTATATTCATGTTTTTTGTTTCTCCTTTCTGCCAAGTAATGAATGCATTTATTCCTCAGATGATGGTGAACAGCGTAAGAAATAGTTCAATGCATGCACCACAGTTGTCTGTGTATGGTGTAAGGTCACCTTTGGCAAACCCTAATGATGTACGCTCAGTTTGTGTTCAAGCAGTGAGGGAAACCTCCACCTTTCCCCAGTTTTGGTATTACAATTTTCTGGCAACCCGATTTCTTTGATTGTTGGTGGTAACAATTAGATCCTATGAATTTCCACATATTTTTAAAATACAAAATGTTTTGGAATCACTTACTATGCCAATGAAACTGGGCAGAGCTTAATTAGGTTTATAGTGAAACAAAATGTGACGTGGTATTTCATATGTGTGTAAACAATTCTTAGATTTTATATTGTAACTTTTTCCGTTTACCTTTCTGATGGCCCAAAATATCTCATTATTCATGGAATTTCAGATGCAGGATTTTCATCAACAAAGATTCTGTACATTTCTAAGGAAAAAGGGACAAAAGAAAAAAAAACAACACAGTTCTTTTCCAGCCTCTGCTCACATCCCAAGCTTGCTTGTTTCTAGAAATCACTAAATTCTTACTTCACCATTAGAGAAGAGCTCTTTCAGACAGAGCAGTAAAGATAGGAATTCTTATTTTGCTTAAAAGAATAGTTGTACGAGTAACTTTGGCTAAGGGCCAACCTCCAACCCAGCTACTCACTAGCTCCTCCTCCCCAACAGGAGAGGCAGCAAATGGGTGGAAATTATCATAATGACAAAACTTGGGGAAAGATTAATTTAGTTTATTACCAATTAGATTAGATTGGGTTAGTGAGAAAGAAAGGAAAAAACAAATGAGCACCTTTCCCTCAAACCCCTCCCTCTCCAGTTTTAACTTCACTCCCAGCTCCTGGCTCCTCTACCTCCCTCTCCAGTAGGGCAGGGGTTCGGGGATGGGGCCGTGGTCAGTCCACAACAGCTTCTCTCTGCTGCTCCTTCCCCTGATCCAGGGTGGATTCTTCTACAGGCAGAGCTACAGGGGAATATTTACAACCCCAACTTTTCTTCATAGCGCCCCCCCCCTACACCCCCCGCAGCCCCTCCTCTGCCGACACTTTGGCACTAATACCCCTGTACATAAACTTCCTCAAAAACCATGATATCAGTTTTGTTCTCTAGAGTTCATTAAATGATGCCATTTTGTGTGCAGAAGTGGGCTCTACATCATCCCTCTTAATCCTGAGGACACCTTCTTGATGTGTAGGAAACAGGAGAGCTCTGGCTCATACCCTTTGGTTTCTTTCACACACCGTAATCTCCTGCTGTTTCTACTTTTTCAGCAGCAATCCTCTCCTTTATGACAGCTCTCAATATTACTGAGTGCATTAAGGATCCCGTTTTTCTCTAGGGTCATTTCTGAAACACCTTCCGTGTGTCCCGTGTTTATGTAATAAGACCAGACCTCTGCCACTACATTCTTCACATCAGTGATTTACTTTGCTGAGGAAAGCAAAGAGAAATGGCATTCCTATTCAGCAAATCATGAAAACAACTTGAAACTCACTGCAACAAATGTAGGATCAGCTTTACAGCTCATACAGGCACACAGCCATTGTGAAAGGTACTTACTACCAGTTCCATCTAATAATTAATTTTAATTGAATTCTGGGTTATTCCAAGACAAAGATCTCCCTGAAGCTATAGAAGTTTTTCCAACATAAGGCTCAACTACTTTATTCCAGTTGCTAATCATCCTCTCTATTAAAAATATACTCCTAAGTCCTGCTTTAACTTTGCCTAGTTCTATTCCAATTTATAGCAATTGTTTTCTGCTATTCTTTGTCCTCAGCATTCTATAGAGCAGTTTAATGGGTTTGAGTTTATAAATCCTGGGATTACATTTACTCATTTTGCCACTGCACTATGCTGCTTATAATAAACTCTTTTTAGAGTTATTATTTTCCAGAAGACAGCCCTCCCTTTGCTTGATAGGGTCTGCATCCTTTGCTGGAACTGTATTAAAGCACATCTTATAGGAATGTGTCCAATGAGCCAAATGATTATATGGGCTGAACTCAGTGATTGCTCCTTCCTTGTTTACAGCTCTGCCAATGCTTTCGTCATCCCCAGATTTGTACAAGACTTGTTTTATATTTAGGTCCACCACCTTGATGACATGCTGCATGTACTAAAAGCACACCTTTCCAGTCACCATGTTGCAGAGGCTGCTGCTTTTGCTGTTTGTCAATTAGTTGTTGACGCTTTAGTATGGGATCCACTGGTACCAGCTGGTGGGTATTCTCTTCCTTTCACTCTCTCTTTTTTCCTAAGAACGTAAAGCTTATTGAATTACTCTGTACCAATATTTCTGTAATGGTTTTGAGACTCTAGCAAATTTCAAGGAGATTGAAGAGCCAAGTAGAGGCCTGACTAAATTCCTCCATGTTTTATCAGTATAGTCAATTAGATAAGAAGGAAACATCTTTTATGCTCTGTATTGAGAGCAAAGGTAAGAAGTGCACACTTTTTCATGTTCATAACCCCCACAGGGTGAGGTTAGGAATGAAATCTTTGGCAGCTACAGTGCTTGTTGACTTCCTTGCTGGTAAGAAGGCCCTTCCCTGACAGGTGAATGCAACTTAACTGTTGACTTTTTCAGCCTCTTGTTTTCATGGTTGGTTTTCTTTCCAGGCTCCATTCTGTTTTTATGTGGATTTATGTAAATATATAGCAGTTGTGATTGTGACACAAAGCATAATATGATTAGCTTTGCCCACCAGATCTCCCCTGAGAACGCATACAAATTTCTGATGAAAGGAATAATTTTCCCTACAAGCTGTGGCAATCCATGCTGTCCACAGTTCATTTTCTCTCTTTCTTTTTATGCTTCACTTGGTAGTTCCTGAATCACCTCTCCTTTTCTCCCTTTAGGACAAGGAGCTGCTGGAGAGGATACAGCAGAGGACTGGCTGAGGGACTTGGGTCTTTTTAGTCTGGAGAAGAGAAGACTGAGGGAGGATCTGATCAACACCTATACATACTTAAAGGATGGGTGTCAAGAGGAAGGGTCCAGTATTTTTTCAGTGGTGCCCAATGAGAGGACAAGAGGAAATGGGCACAAAATTGTACATAAGAAGTTCCATCTAAACATGAGGAGGAACTTCTTCCCTTTGAAGGTGGTAGAGCATTGGAACAGGCTGCCCAGAGAGGTGGTGGAGTCTCTGTTTGAATGTCTCTGGAGACATTAAAAAATCACCTGGACACATTCCTGTGCAAACTAGGTGGACCTGCTCTGGCAGGGGGATTGGACTAGCTGATCTCCAGAGGTCACTTCCAACCCCTTATCATTCTGTGACTTTCTGAGACACTGTTAGCACATATTCAGGCTTTAGTTCCTTCTCTCATGATTATTGTGAATAAAAAAATAATTAAAACAGCAGAAATCTCCTTGATCAACACTTTCAGGAATCTGTTGACATTTGTTATCCACAGCCTGATTTCAAAATACATCTAATATATGTCATCTATCATCCTCCTTGGTTACTAATATACTGCAGTTCTTGAGCCTTATGTGATGCAACAGACAATTCTTTTCTTATATAATGCATAATTATTCAATGAATGAATCTACCTCTCTCTTTAAGATCAGCACAGAAGCACCTGTACTTAATTAAATTATGCCTGCAATATCAGAGACCAGTCTGAATTTTATAAAATCTGAGGACTCACCATGACATCACAAGCTGACATGTTTGTTTTAACTTGCTAGCTCTTTCAAATCATACTGCCCAGCAGCTGACCAGTAGTGACACAACTGATGAAACAAGTAAAGAATTGAACAGACTCTACACCAAAACCTTTTGTTAAAGGCCCTTCTGGTATTAGTTAAAAAAACCAGTGGATCCATGCAAAATGATTGAATATAATGAACAGCATTCACAGAACTGGAAGTCTTTCCCGTAGTATTTTCCTATTTCAGATTTTGGGAATTTTGAAATGACTTAGCCTGTCCTACAAATGTGCAGAGAGGGAACGGAGAACTGGAAATAGAACCCCAAACCATGATTAGTAGCTATCACGTGTAGTTAGTTTAAAAATGGAAAATTCATATCTATAGTCAAATGGATAATATTGAAAAATTTCAATATTTTTTTCTATTTTGAAAATAAGAATGCATAGCATTCAGATGAAATAATAACATAAATTGATTCTATATGTGCTAAAGGTAGTCAGATGAAAACATTATCACTGCAAGGAAAGTAAATAGAAACATCTGTATTATATCAATATTAGCAATAACTGTAGTGAAATATAGCTGCAGTGCTGACAAGTCAGAGTACCAACTGAGAGCCCTGAGTGCTGTAAAAAGCCTGGACTAAGGATCAAAGAATGCCTTCTGGCTTATGCTACTGGAGATATGCTTTTGGCTTGAAGGCACACTGCATCTAGAAAGCAAAACCCTTGAATATAAACTCTTTTAGTTACTTTTTATCTTGTTACGTGTTAAGTTTTTCTTCTAAGTGTGATGAGTGCAAGACGTGTTGAAAGTGAATCATGAAACGCTTCAGGCAGAAAGTGTTGCTTTTGTCTATACACTGGTCCTATGGCTATCCTTGCAAAGGCAACTTGCCTCCAATTTTACAATGTGAGTATGGATTTTAAGCCAAGAGAAATATGTAAATTTAGATGTATATCTCTATCTATTTATGTATCTCTAGATACATCTACAGGCAGATTGTGATATTTATAATACATATATATTTATAAATTTTTACATTAATATATAGCTATCTATATATCCATTACAACATTTTATATACACGGAGTTATATCCATATAAATATAGAGATTATAGTTATAAAAGTTAAAACTTTCTCCTAGTCTGCAAAAGCGTTACGTGTATCAGCATAACACAAGCTGCAAAATTTCTGAAACCTTTTCTCATGTTACAGAAAAATTGTTCTCCTTTCTTTCTTTCCACCCACCAAAATCTCCCCACTTCCTCTCACATGATATCTTTTAGGGAAATTCAAAAATTGTAAGACAAAAGCTTCTTGTGCTTTAATATATATAATACATATCATATTTATGATATATTAATATAGTATATATAATATCTAATGTATGTGGCAGAACAGACTTTAACCCATAGCTTCTGTGCCAAATTACCTTCCACAATCCTTTTGTCTGTACACCATGATTTCTTTTTCCCCATTACTTCCTTTTTTTTTTATTACTGTTACCTCCTTTGATGTGCCGGATCTGTCAGGTTCTCTGCCCATTCAGGTTTTGATGAATAAGAAGCCAGTGGCTCAGTAAGGCTCATTTTGTTAGCTGTAGCAATACTGGGATGCAGGAGTAGCCCCCAAGAGAACTTCAAGGTAGAATTGCCAATCGTACATTATTTAACTGCTGGAGTACTCCCAGGTCCAATTCTTAACATCCTGTGTTGTGCTGAGGAGCATAAGCTTGAAAATACGAAAGATACAGGAGGACTAGTATTGGAATATTCAACCCAGTCCTCCACAAAGAAACAAGATGAATCAATGACTTTGACGTTGAGCAGTGACAACTATGATACGATTTTTTAAAGACTTGACACATGCAGTTCACCATAAAGCCTGAGTGACTACCTGGTTTACAAGACTTCAGGCAAGAGATTTCAAGGCAAGAGTGCTCTTGAGGAAAAAAGAGTATTTCTTTATATTTTATATAAATATATATTTGCAGTGTAGCATAATGGTGTTCCACACCAGGAAAAAAGTATTGTAACAAGTGATTTAGTTTAATACAAGCAATACTATATAGCTGCAGGGATTATTCTTTGCGAGGTTTAGCTCTAATGAAGTATTTTTCCTAGACTGTGGCAGTGCTAATCATTTTATGAGTCACTGTGACAAGATTTTTCTCTTTTCAATGATTCACAGCTCCATTCTGCTGAAATCTCTCAGAGGTTTGACTGGTCCTGGTGGACTCCAACCCCATTTCTCTGCTCTCATTGTATTCTCCTTTGCCTGTTGAACTCCTAGCTTCACCTTCCAGTGCTCAGATTATACCTCTACAACATACCCCTAACATATTCATAGAGATCCAAGATACATCTAAGCAAAGTAGTTTAACTTCAAAATAAATAACTGTTCAGGCTACTTTGAAGTGCTAAGCACCTCAATTACTTTATTACATGCCAAGTGAAAGCATATTTTCCTGTTAAGGCATACTTAAATTTGGTATGACTTCAAGTATCTGTGGGTCTAAATTTGAAAATCTGTGGGGTTTCCTCTTTGGGGGTCTACCTAGGGATGCCTTGATGGCTGGGCAGCGTGGAGAAAAGGCAGATGGGCATGGCACGTGCTGACCTGAACAGTACCAGGAGCTGGATTACCACGAGGACCCTGTTGTAACACAGAGCATCAGTATGTTTATAGTTTCACACAGACCACAGTGGAGAATTATGGGTCTGATTAATCGTGTTTAATTACCAGCTCTTATTAGGCTCACATCCATTTTGGACACCAAGCCGTAATATAGCAGAGCCATCACCACCTGCTGTTCAAACAGAAGTGGCACACAGGCACGTGCAGTCTCTCTGAATCTTTTTGTCTGGAAGCTGCAGTCAAAAACTGTGGTGCTGTCATCCAGAAACCATAAAACACTTAACATGCTTTCATCTTGGTTTAGATAAACCTCATTTCAACACTGACATTTCAAGCTACCCAACATAGTGCTTTATGGGGAACTTAGCCCTGCGTTCCAGAAAGAATTTTTGGACAACAGTTTTTGGGAGATTTTTTGCAGTTTATAGGTACAGGTACCTTGGGAAGAATGTTTTTGGTATATTAATCTTTAAAATTACATAAATAAAAATCACATGCAATGACACTGCTATATTGCATCAAGATATTAATAACTTAGTATTAAGAACTTATCTCCCTGAAAAAGCTTACATGATTGGAAGTTAGAGCATTTTTACAGGTATTTTCCTTATGCTTCTCAGTATATATCTTTTTTTCTAATACTGTTAGACTATATATACAGTATATAAACCAGCATGCTTATCATTCTGCCTACCTCTGAAGTCCTGTTTCATTTTTACAGCACACAGTATCAGAAAAATATTCCCACTGATGTTAAACACACAGTGGTGGAGATAAAAGCCACACCCTCATGCACCTTTACAACTATTACTTACCAAACCTTGATAAAAATAAAAGAATCTACTTGCAAATACTGACCCTGCTAAAGGAATTAATTTTGAAATGTAAAGAAAAAAGCATTAAGGACAGACCATCTGCTGTGGTTGTGCTTCTAAAATCTCCATTTGATATACTCATCTGCAGAATTACATTTCTAGGGTTTGTTTAGAAAGATGCTGAATACATGTTAGTAACTTGCATGCCATAAAAATTATATAGATGAGCAAAATTAATTAATTATTAAATTATATGTTAACCTCCCAACGAATATGAGGCATTCAGAAGTTCCTGTCTCAGAATGTCAGAACATCAGACCCTTATTCTTTTTTGTTGCTATGCAGCCTCACTATCTGTTTTACAAAATTATCCTCTCTGGCACTAAATGTAATTAAGGACCTTTTCAAAATAATGATTTAATGATCTCCTTTTGGTTTTTCCCCCCTCCCCACAAAGTGTTCCCAAGCAAATAGAGCATGGGCCGTGATTACAAAAGGCCCAGACAGCTATTTTATACCAACACATCTTTACAGCTGGCAGTGCTTCACCTGGGTGACATGTCTTTAGGTAACAACATGAATTAAGCACTAATCCATTAAAATTTGGGTGTTGTTGCTTTTTGTGGTTTTTTTTTCCCTGTGTTGACATTATATAACAATTCACAAAAGTAACTTGAGGAAAGCAGAGCTTTGACAAGAAAGTTCTTACTCCACAAAGCTGGATTCTGATCCTGAATTGTGAAAAAGCAAACACTATGAGCCCTTTACAGAGGATCACACAACGTCATGCTTCCATTTCCTCATGGAAACTCTCACAAATGTACCGAGACTTTCGCAACCTGCCAGCTAGCCTTTGTCTAAGTGTAGTCACCTATGGCCTTTAACATGGCTGTAGGTGAATATGGTGCTACATCGTGGAAGAAGAGATTAGCTTCATCTTGTTCTGGAGAGCAACAAAATCAATTTCTGAATAAATGGAGGTGGAGATAATGTGTCTATGCAACAGATTTTTTCTTTGCCCACCAGCAAATTACTTCTTTTTTTTGCTGCAGTTAAATGGATTTAATGGCTCACAGTGAAAAGACAGGACTGATTTATGTTTTCTGAAGAACTTCATGCAAGCTGCCAGTTCTTTGATTTTACTAATTTTTGTGCACCTTTCTGTAAATGTAGCTGAGTTCTGCTGATTTCTAACTGATGATGCCATACTTGATCCCAATGAAACAGTCAAGATTTCTTCAGTCTTCTTTCAGAGAGGGATCATCTTGGAGGAAAGCAGGCCATCTTAGAAATGCCTCATTGCAAAGAGAGAAAAAAGGAGGAGAAAGCACGTTCACATGCTTATCAGCTTTCTGCTGAGGAGAATCATCATCAAGAGCACAAGTAGTATGGTAAGGCTATTCCCCTCATTCAGATTTGTCTCAGAAGTCTCATTCTTTCTGTGGATCAACTTGCCCACAACTCCTGTCTCCTGTCAGTGCTACTCTTCAGCCTGCTTTCTGTTTCTTCCAAGCAATTTTTATAGCTGGAGCATCAATTCCACAGCAGCTGCTGTCTGAGAAAGCTCAGCAGAAAGAGCTTACTTAGCTTGGTCAGAGCACCTGGTAAGAAGGAGTGTTTTGGCACAGTCTCTTTTCCTTACTGCTTGTTCCTTTAGCACCTATTCCTCAGCTACTGCTTTAGCCTGGTATGCATTTCACATACATGCCTTTAAAGCCTAACCCAAACCCAAGGTCAACAACAAGACAGCGACTTATATAAACACAGATGAAACATGAAGAGAAAGATGGATGACCTGGGGAAATGAGACACTTGGAAAAATACAGGGGGTTTATATTCCTTTCGATAATGTCAAGGTCTGCCAACAAAACTCCAGGAGGCAAGCTAAAGGAGCTTTAATAGAGACAGTAGTGAGATAGAAATGTCATGACCTAAGGATCCAGGGGAACAGAAGAATTGGAACATTGTCCTCTTTATGCCTCCTGTAAAGAAGAGAATACTTTTGGGGGTGGCTTTTACAATTGGCACAGAACACAACTTATGTAAAAAAAAAATAAAAAATCTTCTGAGCTTTCTGACTTCTTAAGGCTGGATGGTCCAGATCCAGGAGCTAGTATCACACACTGATATCTGATGCCAGTGATGTGAGCTGAACAATGCAGTATGAGATTTAAACAAACTGTGTATAATCATCTTATTTTAGAAATTTGTAGATGTCTCTTGAAATTCTTCATTATGCCGAAAAATCCATTAACGTTAAACAAATACATATCTGAAATGCAAAGCCATCAAATATTGGATGAAAATATTAACTTCATTTCAGCTACCTTGCAGCTGAAGTGCCAGACTTAAATCAGTGGTTTCATTCATGCCAGTGAGTTTTCAAAGAGAAATTATGGCCTTTAATAAAGTAATATGATACCTAACTCTTATATATATGGCGTTTTTTTCAACTGTACATATCACAATGCTTTAGAAAGGAAGTCAGCATCATTAAAATTAATGAGCAGGTTTAGTAATGAGTGACTAAGGTATCACACATTCAGAAATGATTGCAAAATTGGTTGTGTGCCTGCATCCTGACAGAGCACTAATGTTAGGGCACAAACCATTGCTTGTTTTCCAAAATGTAGTGATGTGGTGGGTGAGTGGGAGAAAATATAATTTCCACCTAAAATCTCTTTTTGTAGAATACTACTGGAAGGTTCTTGTGTTCTGGGCCTACTACTGATTTCTAAAACAAATACTTTTTTAACATCTCTGCAGTTGTTTTCTTATTCTTTAATTTTCTCTGAATGACATTGCTGTATGTCCTCTTTCAGAAGAGCTGGGTAACTGCTGAAAAAAAAATAGAAAAATAAAATAGGAAAAAAAAGGGGGGAAAAAAAAGGTTCATTCCAATATATTTAACCATATAAAAATAAAACCTAGAAAATGGTGTCCTTTATGTTTCTTATTTACTCAACTGCCAGACCTCTGTATGTGGAGCAGAAAGTCCCAGCAAGTCTTATAAAAAAGGCTTTATCTGAGGTATTTGTAGAACTATGATACTTATTTTTGCCAAACTCTTAAAAAGAGGAGGGCTGTAGCAGCACACAAGAACATGTATGTCTTCATGCACACGTTTTTCCACACAAGTATACTATCCTTGTTTTTAATATTTTCCAAGTCTAGAAATGTAAGAAGGCATCCACTTCTTACATTAGTAGGTAAGGCTTAAGTTAGTAAGGCATACGTTTATCTGTGTAGAAGGTTATCTACACAGATAGTCCATTACTACTCTTTCAAGCTTCCGAGTTACTTGCACAAGGTTACTTTCACAGGGTTCTAAGGAGCATATCCCTTACATCAAATATTTTTTATCTTGTATTACAACTTTTCCTGGCAAGAAAAGGTGGAATACTTTGCAAGATTTATGGCAAAGGAATGAAAAAAAAAAGCATAAACACTTCCTATGTCTAATTTACTTTTACAGACATAAAATTAATATAAGTATCTGCTATGCTTCATGTCAATAAAGTGCAGCTTTAAATTAAATCAGCCAGTCCTTACTGTAAGCAAGAGCCATGTCAACAGTTAATTCTCTCTTGAAATCCTTTTGAATAAAATGCATTTTTGAAACTTATAGTACCCAGTGCTTATGGAAGAAAGAAAGGACAAAATAAAGAGAGGTAAACTACCATGATGAAGTTTTTTAACTAAAATTTACCCACATCAGTCAATGCCATTGAAGTTCAACATGCATTAGGGTATGAATGCTTGAACGGTGCTTTTAAGATGCAAGGAAAGCTGTAGCTGGGTAACTTGAAGGACAAAAGAAGAGGGCAGACAATTGTCATGGAACCTGTCGGATTATTAATGATTTTAATGGTAATGAATTTTATATGAATCTTCAAAAAAATCTTTGAGTACCTTTAAAGGTAATATTTGTGGTTACTAACAGTTCTTACATTCTTCCCCTCCTCATAATGCAATAACAGGAGATGAGATAGAACCCCTTAATCATACACTGCCTAACCATTCCCTGCTTGCTGATTATGAAAAATAAGAGGACAATGCCAGTCAATTAATCTCGAATTTGCTTTGAGGGTTATATTAAGAATGTGAACAAACTCTAAATGGTCAAAAATGTCTGTCAACAGCAGGGTACTTGGCTGGAAATGCACATGGTTTTCACATAATTGCAAATCCTCTGTTACTTACAGTGATGAAAGACTCAGAAAGCTGAGTAAGACTTAGAGTGCACATTTTCATTTAACTGAATGTTTAATACTATTTCTGTCATTTATGTTACTGAATGATCCAGCCATGTAAATTATAATGCAGGTTCATTTAAGATTTTATGATATAGAGACACTGTTGAGATTGAAATCATACACCAGGTAACATCATCTAAACCCACTCCTCAGCAGTGAACTTTTTTCCAAATATTCAAGGATACCAACGCAGCATTACAGTAACATCCTTTCTGCCTTTGCTCCCACTCCAGCCTCAAAGGGCTCTAATCAAACAAAAATCCTCTATATTTATCCTTTGACTGTAAGTTTGTTTGGTTAGATTTTGTTCTTATATTTTCTCCACGTACAAGTCCAAGTCCTACTAAATTCCATTACAGTGATTAATTATGACAATAATAATCAGTAGACAACCAAGAATCCTTCTGGTGTACTGCATTTGAAATGAGAGGCAACCAAACAGGAACTATAGTAATGCAGTTAGAGATAGAGAGTCACTCCTGCGTTTCAATGTTTCCTGTATTAATGGAAATAGCTTCTGTATTCTTACTCACTTCACTTTCTCTGGTATATAAAATTACGGACAATAGTATATTGCACACAGAAAAGAAGAGGAGATAAACATCTCGCTATGGTTAACTGAGTGGTTACACTGTTCTCAAACAAGTATAATTCTCAAGTAAGTACAATCAGGTACAGATGTATATATCTATAGCTGTCCGCTCTCACCATTTAGGTGACAAATACTTGTTCAACCTGCTTACACTCTAAGATTTGAAACCAATTTGCTATATTTAACGAAACACCAAACTTATTACTGTGCTAATCACAAATGCATTTTTTAATAATATTGAAATGGAAAGGTGAGTCTTTGCCTGTCTCTGAACGATGCTGAAGACCCAACACCAGACGGTCAGGTAGAACAGGACCAGAGCAATGTGTTATCTCTGATAAAGCATAAGATACAAGACTCGCCTTGTGCTCCTGCCTCCTGAGCCAAGGCATACTTAAGGAAGACAAAGCCAAGAAAAATTAAGTGAATGACTGCATTGAGAACAATGAAGAACTGAAAATCTCTACCCCAGCAGATATGTTTGAGGAGGAATAAATGTCCACTGTGGATTTTTGTGATAAGGGTTTTATGTCAACGACTTTGCTGCTGGTTTGCACAGAGTTAGAGTGGAGTAATTTTAAAAGCCCATGAATATATCTCCTGTAACACCCAAGTCATTTACAGCTTTAACTTTTTTCAGAGAGCTGACTGCAGATGGTTTGTGGTCGGGTACCTCTGACTGAATACAACTGGTTTTGGCACCATGACAGTTAGACATAAAATAAACCCTAATCACATTCAGCCAACAAGTTGATCACAAGTAATGGAGTGCACAGATCAAGGCAGTCTGGCCAGTCATCATTAACATCAATCAGCTAAACTGAGTCTCCATAATCATGCTGAGCCACAATAAAATATCCCAAGGTATTCTTGTGAAGGACAGACCCAAAGGCTACCTTTACCCATAAAATGTGCATATTTCAAAGAATAAAATAAAGTAGCTGCTGAGCCTGTTGAAGCACAATCGTCTGCCAGCACATATCCTTCCTTTGACTCAAAAGGCCTTAAAGATCATCAAGTTCCAACCCCCCTGCCATGGGAAGGGACACCTCTGAATAGAGCAAGTTGTTCAAAGCCCCATCCAGCCTGGCCTTGAACACTTCCAGGGATGGGGCATCCACAGCTTCTCTGGGCAACCTGTTCCAGGGCCTCACCACCCTCACAGGAAAGAATTTCTTCTTAATATCTAATCTAAATCACCCTCTTCCAATTTAAAACCTTTACCCTTTGTCCTGTCACTATACTTCCTGACAGAGTCCCTCTCCAGCTCTCCTGTAGGCTCCCTTCAGATACTGGAAGGCTGCTATGAAGTCTCCCAACATTTGAATCTCTCTCCCATGACTTCACTCTTTCCTATTGCTAAAGAATTTTTTATATAGAACATTTACTGAGAAGTTTCAGATGTTTTAGTTTAGATGTTTTCTTTAGATAAAGATACTGGAAAAAGTTTTATTTCCTCTTCCATAATTTATTGTTGATTCTACCAGCATAGGATTGCTCTTTCTTAAAGATGGATTAATACTATTGAAAGAGAACTAAATAGCTGCCAAAGAAGTTAAAGGACAATTACTTCACCTCCAGAAATAGACAAAGTGTGTAAGATAAAGTTGAATGTAGTTCCTTTGCTTGACTTAGTTATAATTTTCTACTGCTTACATGGACTTTTGCAACATCTTTAATTCAATAAAAAAATTAAAATCCCAGCTTTGTTCTCTGTCTGACTTTGTCTATCGTACACACAGAATAAGTTGAAAGATATAAGCCATTGAGGCACACGCAAAATTTACACGTTTTTAAAAGCCTCTGATGAAACTGTTGCCACATGGAACACCTCTTAGATTTTAAGTGTATTTATTCATGGTTACTTACTTTGTGAATCAATAGAGCTCTAATGCCTGGGCATAGTTCATATGAGGTAAAGTCAAAAGCATTAGCATTTTCCCAGAACAAAACACAGACACCATATATATTTTGATTTTAAAAGCACTACTCTTAATTAAACAATTCTCTGTTTTAAATATTAATTTCTAATTTATATGGCTATAGCTATTGGAAAAAACTTTTTTCTCAGAAGAGACCCATAGAAAGAAAAATTCTTGTCTAATCACTTCCAGTTAAAATTTTCAAAATTTATATTAATTGA
This sequence comes from Jacana jacana, assembly GCA_013400555.1. Taxonomy (NCBI): domain Eukaryota; kingdom Metazoa; phylum Chordata; class Aves; order Charadriiformes; family Jacanidae; genus Jacana; species Jacana jacana. The sequence goes on along the minus strand of VZTM01017890.1, from coordinate 24,022 downwards.
AAAATCAATACAAGACATAAGTATTGTATTGCTTTCTGGAAGAGCTGAGTTTCAAGCCTAGACATATCTCCTGTAAAGCAGAAACTGTCGTAATTGTTTTACAAAAGGTACTGTAGGAAGATGATGCAGTAACTAAGGAGCCAATTTAAGTAACACAAAAACAAACGTTAGAGGAATCACAGGACTGAAATATGAAAGACATTTTTAGGCCCAACAATATTATTTGTCAGAGTAAGCTGCAATACGAAAAGGAAACTCACTGATTACTATTGGTGATTATTATACTCTAGTGTGAATTGATAAAGAATTGAGCTGCTATTGCTTGGGTTGGAATACTGGTATTATGAAGTCTTAGTTCATGTACAAACTGTGGACATTTTAAAAAATAAAACGTCGATATTTTTTTCATCCAAACTTTGCTTTTAAATCTACATACTACATTTCTGTGAAATTCAAGATAAATAATGCAGTAACTTACCATCTTTCAAACATCCAGAATGTGAATAGCCTAAGGTTAGTCCAATGTCTTAATGTTTATTCAAACCACCAGAAAAATCAAAACATTAGTTTTCCAAGAAATAGATCTTTTAGTACAATTATTGTGATAGCTGTGACATTGTTGTGAACTTCTGAAACGCGGTCTCCACATCAATTTAACTCAAAATGTTCCTATTATATATAATATATAATAATATATAATATATATTATATTATTATCTGAATGCCTCATCATATATATTAGAATAATAAAAAGGAAAACATCTAGAAGAGGACTTATGATATCACTTAGACCACTCCATTACAAAGACTGGATCCATTGTGTCTATGCTAATTCTGACACATTTTGTCTTAAAATTTTCAATTATGGAACTTCCTCATCCTTCCTATGCAACTGATTCAAGTATTTAACTGTCCCTAGACTCTAAAAGGGTTTTCTTGCTGCCTATCCAAAAAGCACTTCACAGTACTATAAGTTCAGTTGTTCTCGTCTTGTCTCTGGTGATTATAGAGAACAGATTTTGTTCCGCTTTATGCTATTTTTTTCCCATATTTGAAGATAGTTATTTCTTCCTTGAACTGAAAAAAATCAGCTGTTTCATGCTCTACTTAGGTCGTGTCCTGTAGTCCTGTGGTCAGACTTATTGCTCTTCCCTGGACCATCCTCGAGGGCAATGTCTTGAATTAAATATAGCTGAGATCTGCCTCTAGACATAATTAATGACTTAATGTATCTGACATGATATAAACCTCAATAGTAGCCTTTATCTTTTTTATTTTTTTTCTGCAGTTTGGTGTTGTTGCCACTAGCCCATAGCCGTATTTCCATCCTGCATACTTACTAGGTTAGCTGCACGAGTGTGCATCGGAGTTGAAGTCAAGGGCATCTCTTAACTCTGCGCACTGGTGGAAAAAAGATCTCCACTAATGGTAAGAGTCACCATTGAGTACAGCAGTTTGAGGCCCTGCTCAAACATACCTGTAATTAAACCACAAAAATTAATTCCTTATGCCCATTTTTCTTGTAGGTCTATGAAGGTTCGTGCTTCCCCACTTCAGGAGTTACCTATAAAATGCTGAATGTGATATGAGCTTTTTATACCATTTTTATCTGTATTTGAAGATATGATTCTATGATTCTATACACGTCATCATCTTCTTTTATTTTTTTTCTTTTTTCTTTTTTCTTTTATCTTGTCCTTGTTGTGTTCTAGATCATGTGCTGGAGGAGGAACTTAGCATCAGGTTTCTAATAATCTTCTCCAAACCACTGCCTCTGTGACTTTGCCTGAAGAGGACCAAGCTTCTTATAAGTCACGGTAAAGAGTGGACTTTTTAAGTGGAGGAAAGCAAAGGCGTGTGGAATAACATATGGGTTTCAAAGACCCATCCTAGAAATCTTTGTGGATAAAGTCAGTAAAAGTCTATGCTCTCAAAGAAACAATAGGACCAATAATGACTGCAATAAAACTCCAGAGGAGGACTTCTTTAATCTCAGAGAAAAATAATTGGAGAGGACTAACTGATACACAAATGGGTAAAAAAAAAATATAAAAAAAATTACACATTCAGAAGCATCATAGAGATCTCTTGAAATGGCTGCATGAAGCCTAGTAGCACAGATACCATGCTGAATGACCCTTAGCGAGTAATCAGCCAAAGGATATTTATCAGGTTTGATCAGAGATATTAACTTGTGCTAAACTTTTGCTGTTAAAGCTAGGTGATTACCAAAAGTCCTTTGAAACCTACCTGAGGCTCCTTCTAATAAAAATATCACTGAAGAGAAGTGGATGTTATGTTCAGAACCTGTTATATCAGTATGAGTAAAAATACGGGGTGAAAAAAGACTTCCTAACTGCACAAACTTTACATCCACAGAAAGAACAAATTTGTAACACAGACCTCGCTGTACCTGAATTCTTTTTAGATTAAGAAAAAGGTATTTCGCAACTTGCTAACACAATGTTTAGAAAGGTAATATATGATCTAAAAGAAGCTGAAGAAAATTATGTTCAAATGAGGCGAGATGAGTGAACAAAGGTAGTCAAACAGTGCATAAAAGGGAAAAAATGATTGGAAATTGAGAGCATAGCAGTAGCCAGTTTTGTCAAGAAATGTTTTTGCCTAAATTTTGGCCTTTGTTGTTCATAGTTGGCTTCTTTTTCTTTTAACAATTCAGTCACTTGCTATTTTTAAAGTTGAATTTGAAAAATAAGGAAAAGAGAGGAGAAAAAAATTCTGGCAACAGTTCTTTCTATTGCTGGTCTCTTTTTATCTTTTTTTCTCCATATATTTTGTGGTTTTGTTTTTGTGTTACTGCAGCAGTTCTGAATTTTAATGATAAAGCACTTGGCTTAAACCCAACATGTAATAATAGGCTTAGTTACTCAGTACTTGTCCAGAATCTCCAAAAATTTCAAACCTTAACATCTTTAGAACCAGTACATATTTTATCCCAGGTTAAAGTGAAAAAACAAAAAAAAATAAAAAATGCATGTCAGAACATGGAAGTTTTAACTTGATTTGACAACCCTTAAAGCAGAAAAGACTGATTTAAACAAAAACAAAAACAAAAAACAACCAAAGAAAAAAACCCACCAAAACCAAAACCAAACCATAACAAAAAAAAAACAACCCCAAAACCAAACCAAAAACAAAACCAAAGCAAAACTGAAAGAAGTTTAAAAGGAAAAAAGTGTATTATGAGAAGAAGGGACTGTATCTGGCTGATACAACACATGGGTGTACTTCCATTCAGTGGGAATTCAAGGAGCTGAAGAAATTGGCCAGCAGTAACTGTATGAAGTTCAATACACAGAAATGCCAAGTCCTGTTCCTGGGGAGAAACAACCTCAGGACAGCCTAGGGGCAAGGGGATGGAAAGGGAAGCAGGGAAGGACCTGTGGAGTCACAGTGGACAAGCTAATTGATCCAGCAGTGTGTCATTCCTACAAAGAAGGCAAATGGTATCCTGCTCCCAACTTACACTGATGTCTGGCATTGTTCCTCCCCAGGGGCAGGACTTTGCACTCCCCCTTGCTGAATTTCAAGAGATTCCTGTCAGACCATTTCTTTAGCCTGTCAAGATCCCTCTGGGTGGCAGCACAACCCTTTGGTGTATTACTTCTCCAGTAGCTAAAACAGGGGTTTGGATTTAGTTTTCTGAAATCTTGCTGGACCTGAGGTGCTGCACCTGAGGTGACAAGCAACAGTCTCCTCTGTGCAGTACTCTCTTCTGGCTGGCTCTAAGCCAGATTCCCACCCAGGTACACTCTAGACTACATGCAGAGGTTATATGTTTAGACTGGAACTGGGAGAGGAAACCTTCTCAAAGGCTAGGACTACCTGCATTTAATCTGTAGATTAAATTCCATTTTGGCTGCTGGCAACAATTTTTTAGCCAAAAGAGAAAAGCAGCTTCCTACAACTGGAGGCAAAATGTGAACTAATTAATATAAAATAGCCTTTATTGCTCCATCGTTGACCAACCAGCCTTCTTGAAGATTTCCTTCACCCTACATAAGGAAGCAGGTTGTGAAATTTACTTGGACGCAATCCCTGTCTGTCTGCACCTAGACCATAACCTGCCATAACTTCCACCTAGATATGAGATGAAGTTAGTCAAGGTGTGGGAGCTTGACTGCCACCTTTCCCCAGAAATTTCAAATCAATTATCCCCAATATCATGGAGCTGGAGTTCCTGGTCCCATGCACAACAAGTAGAATCTTTCAAAAACTCTAATAAATTGCTAAAACAATGTTGTATAAAAAGCAATGCAAGGATTACAAACAAGAGTGCCAACACTAATTAGGGTTAGCCAAGGTTTTCCCGTTCATACAGCTAAGGGAGCATATGGTAAATGTCATGTTGTCACAGCAGATTCTTTACTTCAAAAAGTTGTGTGAAACATCAAAGCCAAGTAAAATAATAGCTGCATACAACAAATGCAAGCGTTTCAGATAATATATCTTTTTTCACTGCCTTAGAAACATTGCAGTAAGAATCCATCCAAAAATGCAATCATCTGCTGTTGTCTATTGTGAAGCTGTTACTCTGCCTGTCCTTCTGATATATTTCTCTATCTGTATATAAACCCATTTAAAATAGGTATTTAAAGAAAAGTAATTTTATACAAACAGCACAGAAAATGCTGAAATTAAAATATATTATTAACTGAAAAATGTTATACCTTGTAAAGTTCAAAACACTTCATTTTAGTATGGATGTAACTCTTCTTTCTTCCTGTAGGATTGAATTAGAAGAGTCAACAGTTTTAATTGTGTTAGTCAATGACTAATCCAAATCTTAGAGTACACTCTTAAAAATCTTACTATTGTATGTAAATCTCTCTTCAATGTGTTGGTTCTCTACAAATAATAAGAGAGATGCTTCATGCTCTGGGTTGGGACTCACCAAGGAAAGCGGCCTTTTCAGATGCTGTTCCAAAAGCTCCCATGTACATATGTATGTATAACACTCGTGAGAGTAATCTCAGTGGCTGTTGGCCTCTCTGATGAACACTGAAGTAATTTTGAGCAAACAGAAATTGGTGGGAGGGACCCGTAGACTGAGATGAATGTCTGCTTGCTAGAATGTGTAACAGGCTTTTTACTGTTACTGTAAGGGAAAAAGCAAGGCAGTGGAAATTATGTCAGACTCAATACGCGAATGAGCTGTTTACTTGCATTTTCAGCCTTGTTTTTCATCTTGTATTTCGTATTAGGAATGCTGTTGGATTTTCTGTTCACAGATTTCCAGATCTGTAGCTGAAATGTAGGCATTGCCAGAAGTTTCCTGTTTCTGACACCCTTTTCTCTGAAACATGAAGACAGGAACACTCTGCAAGAACAGATGTTTTCCCCTTTTGTTCTTGGTTAGCCCATGCCACATGACCCACCTCCTTGTTCTGTGGTTTCTGCTGTTCAACCACTTTTTTCTTAAAGGAACTTTTTTTTTTCTTTTTCTTGGTCCTGCTTAACATTTAATCCGACAAAAGAGCGGCAAGCATGTCAGTCAGCTTTAACAAAGTCTGAGGTTGCTCAAAGCCATGCTTGTCGGAAAACCTAACATGAGAGCAAAAGCAAGTCCTAAACTGTGTTTGGACCATCAGAAGTTCAAGTCATATGTCATATTGTGTCATCTGACTAACAAGGGAGCTGAGTTGGCATGAGTGTCTAAACTGAGTGTCTGATTTTGGGGAAACAAATCAGCAGGATATGCTGGATTATGCTGGATGACCTCTAGGTCAGTGAAGCAGTGCGACCCCTTGTCTGTGTTGTCATCTTTTTGTGAATCACAGTTTGAGTCCTCTGTCTTCCCTCAGGTTTCCAGAATAAGTGATGCCTATCCTATGGCTGATGGAAATTTGAGAATGATGGATGGCTGTTGTGATCAGGAAGGCTGGACACATCTGTGCTACAGGACTACCAGCCACTGTAGACCAAGAGCTTAACAGTGGTTTTTAAAATGGAACATAATGCAACTTTAATGCAGTATTCAGAACTGATCACTTAAGTCTTGGTTTTGCACTACCATATTTCTTACTTGGGGCCACGGGTTCAGCTGATAAATACTACATGAAAATCTATCTTCATGTTGTTACTGGCAGAGATTACTAGAAAGCTGTTGAGCAATGTCATTATGGAGAGTCATAGTGTGGAACTGTGTTTGAGTTAGTTATGATTTGACTCTCTTTATAAGAGTTTGTTTTGGTCTGTTTTTCTACTGACTCTGTCTTTTAGTTATTTGATGGAAAATGGTAGACAGGGCCACTGAGAAAAACTGGGACTGTTTAGATCCTGTAGATGGCATTATGACATTACTACATTTCTATCCACTAGTTCTGGACACATTAAAAAATATAAAGTACTAAGAGGTCATAAAGGTGTACAGCAGCTGTGTCACAGCCGATCAGGGTAGATGACTGCCAACCAGTATCATTTAAATCCCTTTAAAAAATCAGTGCAATGTTTAACTACAGTTCACTGTAGTGAGTGACTGCTATATAACCTATGAGTAATGTACCGAGTAATGCAATCTAACTGTTTCTCAGGAGAACTTGGCTGTGGTTTTAGTCAACTAAGATTAGCAATTGGCAAATCAAAACTGTAAGTCATTGTGTAGTCAAGAGTGGAAAAGGCCGAGGCATGCCTTAATGCCTTAATTGTACTGGCATACAGAAAACAGTATGACCTGGCTGCATTACACTGCGGAAGTACATCTTGGAAATACCAAAGATGTGTCACTTAAAAGGAATATTATTGCAATATATTTTTTTTCTCGGAATCCAAACCAGAAAATTAAGTTGCAGGTAAGAGTGAAAACGTACTGAAGGACATGTAGGATTGAGTTAGCATGCTCTCCTTCCTTCCGTGAATTAAGTTTTAGGGCAGTAGTCTGTAACAAATCCTCTGTTTCAGAGGGAGAGAAGCTAGTGCATTACAACACAAAAACCTCACTATGTTTGTGAAAATGAGATGAGATCCACCAGGATACGTCAAAGTATTTAACATATTAAATCAATAATAACTTTCTGAGCTTAAACTGTCCTTTAAAGGAGATATTCTTTCAGTAGAGATTGGCTACACTCAAATTACCTTCAGTATGCGTAACAAAGTCTGAGATAACCACTGTCACCTGAGATGAAAATTGTACTGTAGAGCTTATTTAAAAATACATGTTCCAAATATGTTTGTATTGATAAAAAATATCTCAACATAATATTTATATTTTAAATTGTAAGCAGCATTATGTTATGTATGTATAGTTGGACGTATGTATAGAGGAACCAAAGCAGGATATCACGCTGACTATTCTTCAGCTGAAATGTGGGGGTTCACACTTTAAAGAGTTGTTGTTTTGCATCAGCCATGAGCTTAACACAAGTATTTTTCTATAATACAGAGCAGCTACCATGATCTAGTCATCTATCAGAAGAGAAATCCTGTCCCTATAATTTACTCAGGTCAGTGCACCCCAGATAATGCCTCAGAAAACCAAAATCATTCAGCTGACCCAGGAACTGAGCAACAAACAACTCGTTATGATAGCAGTCGTTATTGTTCTGCTGTGGTATCAAAAAACCCCAACCTTCTAACATAAGCTAGGGAACCATTGCTCATATTGCATGTAGACACTTGTCTATGTGAAATATAGTTTTGATGTTTTCACACAAGATTTTGACAAGACTAGCTTTACCTCAGATTGCTTTGTCCTAGTGTCCTTTTAGCTACCTCTTCTAGCTGGTAGGAGACTGTTGAAACTGATGGCGATTTCTGCCTTTGAACTCTGGACTTGCATTCCTGGTCAATACATAGAGAACTGGAGCAACTAGCTCTGTAGGGGCATGAATCCATTAGAATGGAAGAAATCACTGTTAGGATAGACTACAGTAACACATCTCTGTACACCATCCTCAATAATCCTAATAGTAACCACAATCCACCCTCCATTCACTGCAGTGGCTCCCTATGGAGTGCTGAATAGGTAGAGCAGAACTTGCATCTGTCTCTGCAGCAGCTCTGTTGGCTTTTTCGTACTCAGCTCTGCCTGTCTTCCATATGTGATGAAACATTGCTTCCTATGTGCAAAGTCATAAATCTTGGACAATATTATCTTGGATGAATTCATTATGAATTCTTTTGCCAGCTAATAGGTTAGCAATATATTTATTCATTAGAAGTACACGATATAAGCAGAGTAAAGGGAAATGAATACTCAAAAGAACTGCATTTGATTTTGCTGATGGTGATGCTATATTTGAGTTTTTATCCTTAAAGCCTGTTTTGGATATTACTCATTCCATACATTTTAAGAAAATTGTTTTGAAATGTACAGTGCAATTTTCTTCTCAGGCAAGTATATGTTTTACTGTGGGAAATGGAGTTTGTCTGTGTGATGGATAGTGACTTTGTGTCTAAGCATAGTGATCGTGTCTTAATGTTATGTTTCTTCTGGTGCTACTTAGTGGAAGTACAGCTGAGGTTTGAAATCCTGATCTGGCACCGAACAACACAGCTTGTCTGCTGTCTATGAATCTGTGCAATTTAATCAGCTGAGGACAAGCCTTGAAAGCTCAAATCCAATCAAGACAAAAAGCCCGTTTTCTGTACAAAATACAACTGTAGCAATTAAATAGTATATACAAGAATAGCATATAGCAGTTTTTGCATACTCATACGTGTTGTAGCTGACTTCAATGTTCACTGCTATGAGCATCCACTGTTCGATTTGTTTCTGAATAGATTCTGATGCTAATTTTATTACCTCACTAGGAGTGTGTTTTCATTTAGAACAATGAAGCGGGCATTTGTGAATGAGTCACTCATAATTAGACTGAGGTGTTTATGCTGTGCTTCTAACAAGAGACATTGCAAATGAGATGTTTACTAATAATTATAGGTAAACAATCTAAACAGTTCCTCTATCACATTGGAAATCATTGAGAATTTGAGAAGAAGAAGGACTATCTTAAATTACTAGTGTATATATCTTAAAGATTCTGTCATTCTTCAGGCTTTATCAGTTTATTCTTCAAGTGCAGAGGGATGTCTGCAGCCCAGTGATGTGCAGCCTAGTGATCAGCCTGGTAGGCTGATCCTGCCTCAGCTCCTGCCATTTGGTGATGGCAGTTTAAATGAATGGCAGAATTCCCACAAACTGGAATGAATGCTGTTTGTCTTCGGAAGTGCATGGTTGTGATCTTGCAACGCTGTTCTTAAAAGTGTTTCTTCAGGCTTCCTCAGTCCTGGGACTGTTTTGACATCTATAACTTTCTAATGCTGTTATGGTCATTTGAGCCCAGTCTGACTTGCTTTCCTGTTTTTTGTGTTCCCTCTGCAAAGCACTTTTCTGTAACCATAGCCAGTCAGTGTTGTAGAAGGACAAGGAACCAGAGTCCTTGAAATTAACGATGCTCTACTATAAGTGTCTAAAAGCAGCAGACAGCAGTAACTGCCTCCTTCTCTCCCCCGCCACAGCTCACCTATGGTGTGTGGGCCTTGACTTTCCAGATCATCCCTTAGATCTGTAAATGTACTAAGCAGTAAAAAGATGTGAGTTAAAATAACAGTATCTAAAGAGGAGAAGGTTGCAATTCTCTGTGCAGAGAAAACCCCAGAGATACTTCAAATCCTCTCATTGAGCACGTGTTCACAGACACCCAGGGCAAGAAACAAATTCTGTGGACTGCTGGTGACACCGGCAGGGAGTTGGACTGGATGATCTCCAGAGGTGCCTTCCCAGCTCAGCTGTTACTAATTCCAGTAGTTCTACCACACTCTGCCCGCATGCTGTACCTGTTCACTTGGGCGTGAGAGACTGTGCATTTTTCTCTGGTTGGAAACTCTTCCAGCTACCAACTTTTCCCCAGAATCTTACTTGAAAAATGTACAATTCTTCTGGGTTCTAGGTTGTATTATACCAATATTAGTGATGATTTAGTTTCTTAAGTACATGTTCACTTCATATATGATCATTTGTATTTTTTTTGTAGAGGCAAAGTAGCACAAATCACAGACTCTAAACAAATCCTATTTAAGGTAAATATATGTGTTAGCTATATAAAATACCAACCTATATTTATTCTTAAAGTAGTTTGTACCCTTCTTTCTATAGGGACATATTTTATTTTTATTAACATCACATCATTTTGCCTTCATTTTGCCTTCAAGTCTGACATGTGGCACATCTGTTTTCAGACCAAGAGTGTCATTGCTGCAGGATTTTTGGTGGATTTTTTTTAAAGAGTAATATGATTTAAATAAGAAAGAGTAAGAATGTTAGACATTTGTCTAACAGCCCTCAAATTTCTGTCTCAAGGGTCATGTTAAGTACAAATTTGGCAAGGATATATATGTCTGAGTCACAGAAATGCCACCTCTTGGTCTTTATTTTGTAGAGGAGACCTTAAGAAGAATGCTGACAGGGTAAAGAAATACATTTCTTTGCTTCTGTTTTTTGGGTTGAGTTATAAATGTTTTTTAAAATTACCTTTTCCTGCCTAAGTTTCTCTAGAAATGTTTTGTAGGCTGCAAAAATATTGATGAAAATGAACATCCAAAAAGAGGAGACTTGCAGACTAAGAGAATAGCATAAAACCACATTGAATGCCATCATTATGAATTGCTGAAGCAGGAAATATAGCACAATTGAAAAGCTTGCTCCTGCAACATTCTGCACATAATGCTTCCTCCTGTTCCTCTTTTTGGTGGTAGTTCCCTATTTCAACCTCCTGAAGAGAGAATAGGAAGAAAACAGGCAGACAAGAAGGGATTAAGCTATGTTAGTCTGTCGAAGTTGTCTTTACAGGTTGTGAAGAGAAACTGGCACTGTTATTAATTTATTTGATTAAACATTACATTAAAAAAATAAATAATTTGAACAGTGAATAGGTAATTTCCTAATGATTTCAAGAACATAGAAGAACTTTTGCCATTCACTGATAAAATTCTGGCTGCTGTTGCAGGCTAACATTGATAGTCTTATAAAATAAACACCACCAGCAAATGCTAGAGATTTACTGTTACAACACAGATAACAATTCACGGAGAAGTAGGGAAATGTCCTAGGCTATTTCTACTGAGTGATATTTTTAAAAGAAAAAAGCCCACATAAATAGACTGAAAAGGATAAAATAATCTAAATTAATTTTTTTCTTTCCTTTGCTCCAGCAGACCTGAGAGGAGAAAGAGATTCTAACAGAGCTTGATACATTAGGAACTGAAAGGCAGGTAGCATGGCTTACTTTACCTAGCTTAAAACACATTTTATCTGCTTGTTTCAGTATGCATTGTGCTTTGTATAGCTTTGTGTATGTTATTTCACACAGTTTATAAATGGTATTAAATGTACAAATAGCATGAAATTTATAAATTATAATTGGCTGCAGATGTATCTGCACTGATATTGGCTCATTAATGGTAGTCACTTGTAAGTATTTAATAACAGACTTAAATAGTCATCTAAAAGTAGCGGAAATAATAAAACAGATGGTTACAAAGTACTAATAACTATTCTTGCCTTTATTCGTTGTAAATGAAAAATTAGAATAAAAAAATTTCCACTGACCAATCATGAGACACCAGGTAACATATGGAGGCAGCAGAGTTAGCATTAGATTGCTTTTGCCTCCTGCTATTTAGTACATAACACAGGGTCATGCAGTGTTTCAGACTCTATTTGCAGTCCAACAAAAGATCAAGGCAATTCCACCCAAGCAGTAAAGTCAAAAACAGCAACAGAAAACTGTACTTTTTTAGACTATGGAAGCAGTACTGTTCAGCCCTTCTGAGAACTTTGTTCCCTTTACTCAGTCAACCCTGTTTGCTTCCACCTCTGATCGGTCCCTCCACTGCCAGACTCCCTTTCCAAGAAGTGCATGTCTAACCCTTGCCCTTCTTTGGCTTAGTTATCTATTTAAATCCACAAGGTGAGCTGACTCCCAGCACCCTAAATACTCTTTTCCTTCACAATGACAGCTGTTCTTCCACGTTGTGAAAAGGTCTGTAATACTTGGGCCTAGGAAAACCACTTCTGGTCTCCACAGGTTCATTTTTATTTCCAGTTTCTGTCATTAAGGTGTTACTTTACTGGATGGCCATTCCCAGCATTCCTCCCAAATCTTACCTGTCTTGTCTAATTGGACTGCATGGTCTTTGGGGAGGAACTATGTCCTGTTCAAGATGTACAACATCTATCATAACATGTCTTAGCTGGAACTGCTACATGGGAATAAAACATACATATTTTGGTCTAGATTGGAAAAGATTCTCCAGATACTAAATTTGATTACTTAGTCCCTAAGCATTCCTCAGGATCACATCTATATAAATTAACTTCAGTTAGCACAGCTGTATCATAATAACTTCTAATTCTACAAATTGAACTACTTAAGAAATATTTTGCAAAAACATATTTCAGAATCGTGATTACCCTACATATACATTCATAGCATAGGAATTTGCTCTTGGTTTGGCAAAGCATACTCAAATATATGTTTGTGTGTATAGCATACAGTATGGATAAAAATGTACACATAATATTTTAAAGTGCATATGGATTATTTTGCCCATTCATTTTACAGCTAAATTAGCTGTTGCTTTAGTAACAGAAAATCCAGTGCAGATAGCTCTCAGACCAGAAGAATGAGTCAACTCAGTTCAAATATGATAGATAAGACACGATCAGTGTTTCTTTTGCTAGGCTTATACAAACAGAACATCCCTTTTCCTTTTGCTAATGATGTAAAAATGCATTGCTCATTTTATATATAGGTTATTGCTCCAATCTCTCATTCCTCTTTCCTGTGCACTCGAAGCCATAGTTCATGCCTTTTGAGGCTGGTGATATCTGAGTGCATTATGTTCCTGCCAGGCCTTTACAGTGTTCTATATGTTCTACATGTGTCTTGTTTAGAATAATGATTTGACACTAAATCATCACTAGTCAGTTGGTCTGAAATTTAATAGTCTATCATTTCTTCACCTCAGGACAGTGATGTCATGTAACATGACTTTACTGGCTTACCACGTGCTGTCATCTCTCTTTGGGCTAATTCTTTCAGTTCACACTATCTGCACTACTGCACCACCGAAAGTGCATGACTATTTCCAGTTGCTTTGTGTCATGATGATTATTTTCTTTAATCATAATGAAAATAATAATTCATAGGAAAAAAAAACACAAAACCCAACAAAAACTAACCCAAACCTCAAAGCAAATAATTTAAGAATACACTTATGACATACATGGGACTCAGTATTCCATTACTCAGGTAATACTAGAAAGTCACTATAGGGTGATCTCACTATATAAAGATGCACTTCAAATGTGCTAGCAAAGCAGGCTATATATGGTGTTTTGGTTAAGATGCCTAACAATATACAGTAAATATGTAGGAAATATACAGATACTGAAACTGGATTACAGTCAATCTAGTTCTTTGACAGTGGAGGGTATGCTTCCCTCTAGATATACATATATCTCATATGAATAAGGGTATGCTTCCCAATGATATAAGAGCATGTTTTGTTATGATTAAACGTGAAAAGGACAGGAGTGTGTGTGGAGGATATGAACACATGAAAGATCACAGAATCACACAGTGATATGGAGTTGGAAGTGACCTCTGGAGAACATCTAGTACAACCCCAACCAAAGCAGGTCCACCTAGAGCAGGTTGCACAGGAACGTGTCCAGGTGGGTTTTGAATGTCCCCAGAGACAGAGACTCCACCACATCTCTGGGCAGCTTGTTCCAGTGCTCTGCTACCCTCAAAGTAAAGAAGTTCCTGCTCATGTTTAGGTAGAACTTCTTATGTACAAGTTAGTGCCCATTTCCTCTTGTCTTTGTAAAGTGATTGGCCCCATCATCTTGGCACTCACCCTTTAAGTATTTATGGGCATTGATCAGATTCCTCCCTCAGTCTTCTCTTCTTCAGACTGAAAAGACCCAAGTCCCTCAGCCCTTCCTTGTGAGAGAGATTTTTTAGTCCCCTAATCGTCTTTGTAGCTCTAAGATGTTTCTTAGAGCCATGTCTGGAGATCATGATCCATTCTTGAAACGGATATTTGACCAAATGCAGATTAATTTGATGAAAAGTAGACAAGTACATCTACACTAGTCACCCTAAGTGCCTTCTCTAGTAAAGGAGAAAGGAAATTATCTTGTTTTAAATTGCATATCTAAAATAGGTCAAATGACTCAGCTGAGAAGAGAGGAATATAAGAATAACCATAGAGCTTCAGGCTAAAGGTTCACCACGCCAAGCATTTTTCTCTAAAGATTTTTTGGCGGGTGAGACGTCATTGCCAAGATCATTTCCCCAGAGTGAGGCTCAACTCGTATGTTCTGGGTGTGCTGGGTCTCCTGACTTTGTCAAACACAAGAATCTCAGATGCAAAATCTGTGACAAAGGGTTATCCTCTCTCCTCAAAAGCACTTATAATTGCTATCTAAATTTTAATGGGAATAGAAAAAGCATATACTGTATTTCCCCCCTCTCTACTCTCCCAGGGGACTTCCTAAGCTTGTAGTGATTCATCTCTCTAGTGACTCATAACAGATTTCTCCATGAAATGTTTATCCACTTGCCCTTTGAATCCCTATAAACACAATGCTCTTGAAATGGAACCTGCAGGTCAATAAACTGTGGCATTAAGCAGCATTTACTTTTGTTTCTTTTGAACCTGGCAGCCCAGGGTATTGTTTGATGGAGGAAGCCATAAACAATTGATCTTTTCACTCCATATCATAAGGATTGTGTAGCTGTGTGTCTTACCCTCTTCTCTCCAGGATGAAGAAGGAATCTCTGCATCTCTGGACCTCACATACACTGGCAGGTTCTGCAAACTCCTTCCCCTTGTCTGCTTTATCAGTTGGTCAACTTCAGCGTGCTACAGCTGTAGCTTGGGATCAGGCTGTTGCAGAAAGACAAAGGAGAGAAAGAGCTGTGACTCATCAGAGGCTCCTGCATTCACTAGGAAGCTGAATATAACTTCAGGCCCTAGCCTTTAGGACTGGTATGGGCTATGTATTAGGGGGATCTGATCCCAGCCATATACTGTGCTGGTCTTGACATTTCTTTGCTGTTTTGTCTTCTTGGCTTGACCTTGGACTGGCCTTGTCACTACAGGCTTGCCTGATTATTATTGGATTGTAGCTGATCTTGCTTGCTGTCACCAAACCTGCATCTGGGACTGCACGTCCTCTGAGAGGACACGGTCCCCTTCTGTCTCCCATGGCTCCTACTCACCTCTTCTTATGGAGCAGACCCTTCCTGATGCTCCCCTGATAGCATAGGAGGAATCATTCCTCTTACAAAAGCAGCCCCCAGTTATCCTTGCTGCAAATCTTTTCAGGTTCTCTCACTCCCTGCTTGAGTAGAGAGCAAAGCCATCCAAAGGCTTTGAGATGAGGGTGAACAATGGGTTTATACATTAGCATAATTGTTTTCTCTCTTGTTCTCAAAACATTTTCGAATAACTCCTGAGATTTGACTCACTTTTTGGGGGTTTGTTTTTTTCTTTGACTAAGCACTGAAGTAAATTTTCAGCTATGTGTCTGTCACAACCCAAAATCTCACTCCTGAATGGCAATGGTCACCTGACAGCCCATCTCTTTTTTTTTCATGTGCATCAGTTTGCATTTACTTACATTGAAATTAATCTGCTGTCTTATTACTCAGTCAGTCATGTAAATCTTTTCTGCAGTTCCTATGTTTAGCCTTTGCTCTTTCTATCTGCATAAGAGCTGCAACTTTGTTACATGTTATATATATAATACATATAAAATTCTATGATTCTATGATTAATGAGCTGAAAACGTTGTCTGGTCATTGCTTACTCTTTTCCCAGGGCATTTAGGAACAGCATGGGTCCCAGCACTTCTGTGAAACTCCCCAGTGACCTCCCACTGTGAGGACTGTGCACCCTAACTTCTCCTTCTTACTCTCAGCAGTTCTTACCCATGCTTGCTCCTACCCTCTTATTCCACCCCTGCTCAGTTTCTGTAGAAAACTTTGATGACTGATTGTATCTTTTCAGAAATCCAAGGAGGCTATGATGTTTGTGGGGACAGACATATGTCTGTGGGGGTAAAGTTCCCGCATTAATACATATATTAGCTGAACCTGGTGTAGTGGAGGAGTCAGATATAGCCATGGAGGGAAAAAGGGATTCACTCAGTATAAGTGCCTTTTCTTATAAACCTGGCCAAAGTTCTTATTCCAGCCCTGACACAGGAACTTAGCCTGTGATGACTGCTCAATAGATGTCCCAAAATTGTAGATCTCTATGCTCCTTTTTGATCTTGCACATTTTTTGTCAAAGATGCATTTCATCTGAACTGCACATCGTTCAGCTCAAAGGCAAAAATCTGTGGTGCTATTTTGCTGTCAAAAGGCTTTTAGTCAGGAATTTGACTAAATTATTACAGTGTTCATACCTAGCACTAAAAATCTGTTGGTCCAATCAGAGTTAATTAATATACAGGATATTTGGCAAGAATTGTCTCCTGTAAATTTAAAAATAGCATTAATTTAACAGTAGTTGCAGATTAACTAGAAAATATTTTAACTCATAACTAACTCAATAATTTTGCTGACTTCCTCTGGTTTTGGAAAGTCTACATAATATTGAAATGTGAACAAAATTACAGAGCTGATATTCATGTTGTCTCATTTTTTTGTCACTGCTAGGAAAAAATAAAAAGATAGGAAACTGGTTTCTTTTCATGTTTGCTTGTTGCTTTTATTTTTATTATCTAAGTTCCTCCTTACCAGCTCCTGCAAAAATCTCAGTCAATGGGGCTAATCATTTTATTAAGGGTTACAGATGCAAAGCCCTAAATATATGACAGCTTACATGTGTGAACCACTATGAAAGTTTATAAAACTGACTCATGGCTGTAAATAATAATAGTTTAGCTTAATCAAACACAGAAACAACTTGATAAACTAGCTGTAAAACATAGAGTCATATCTCTCAAATAGCTCTAGCTCCTGAATGAATGTGTGTTCATTAGAAATATTTGTATAGAACCAAAAAATAGAAAACCTGATTTATGTAGCTATATAGTTATGTGCAAGGATTGCTTTTCATAATCATGCTGATTAACTAAGATATGCCCATCTAAATATATTTTGCAGAATTGGACTTGTGTACTACATGCACTTGCGTTACTATGAAGAAATGTTCACAGTAGACTGTTCTCAGGTATATAGATTAGCATCACCTCATCACCCTGGATAAGTAAGTGGTGAAATATTCAAAAATGCCCTGATTTATCAGAAATGGAGTGTCACTTCTGAATAATATTTCTGAGTTTTTCAGCCATATGACCCCCCGAAATAGATTATAAAGTTTAAGTGTAGGACTAAAGGTGAATGCTAAATGTTGAGACAGGATTTAAAAACTACATCTGACAAGAAGGTAACTACTGAGGGCTGTAGGCGGGGACTTATTTTGCCAGCACTGGACACTTTCCACTGGAAATTGTGACTGAAATTTAAGGGAAAATATTCAGCATGCAAGCAGGAAGGCTCAAACCCCAGGATGACAGGATGATACCTTTCTTTGAAGTCAATTGACAAAGTTCCACTGATTTTGAACCACAAACCACCCACAGATTTTAAAGTGTCAGGGATATTTCAGGGTCATATCCCATCTGTACCACAGCTACAATCTCTCTGTATAGCAGAAATGTATCCACTCTTCCCACACTCTGGGACACTCACCAAATGGTGCTGGATACATTTCTCCAGATGGGGTCTTACCAGCCCGGGTTAGAGGGGTAAAACCACCTCACTTGACCTGCTGGCCATTCTTCTTTTGATGCCGCTCAGCATTTGATTGGCTTTCTGAGCTGCCAGCACTCATTGCCAGCTCGTATTAATTTTTCATCTCCTATAGACCTGTCAGTCTGAGCTCGATACCAGGGAAGATTATGGAACAGATCATTTTGAGTGCTACCACTAGCCATGTAATGGGCAACCAAGGGTTTATGAAAGGCAGGTCCTGCCTGAAGAACCTGATCTCTTTCTACGATAAGATAACCCGATTGTTGGATGGGGGGAAGACAGTGGATATAATATATCTAGACCTTAGAAAAGCATTTGACACTGTCCCCCACCACATTCTCATGGAAAAACTGGCTGCTCATGGCCTGGATGAGCATACGATATGCTGGATCCAGCACTGGCTGGAAGGATGATCCCAAAAGGTCGTGCTCAATGGAGTTAAATCCAGCTGGCGGCCGGTCACAAGTGGTGTTCCTCAGGGCTCAGTACTGGGGCCTTTCCTTTTTAATATCTTCATTGACGATGTAGATAGGGATANGGGCACCTCAGCACAAGAGAGATATCGAGGTGGTGGAGAGAGTACAGAGGAGGGCAACGAAGCTGGTGAGAGGCCTGAAGAATAAGTCTTATGGGGAATGATTGAGGGAGTTGGTATTGTTTAGTTTGAGGAAGAGGAGGCTGAGGGGAGACCTCATCACTCTCTACAGCTGCTTGAATGGGCATTGTAGAGAGGTTGGTGCTGGTCTCTTCTCACAGGCAATTAGTGACAGAACAAGAGGGAATGTCTGCAAGCTGCAGCAGGGTAGGTTTAGGCTGGACATTAGGAAAAAATTTTCACAGAAAGAATAGTCAGTCAGTGGAATGGGCTGCCCAGGGAGGTGGTGGAGTCACCATCCCTGACTGTGTTTAAGAGTAGATTGGGTGTGGTGTTGAAGGATCTGGTGTAGGGGAGAACTTGTAGAGTAGGGCTGATGGTTGGACTTGATGATCCCAAGGGTCTCTTCCAACCTATGTGATTCTATGACTCTATTCTAATACTCCGACATTCTTCTCTTCAGGGCTACTTTCAATCCACTCATTGCCCGACCTGTGCCTATGTTTGGGATTGCCATAACCCATATGCAGGACCTTACACTACACTTTTCCTTGTTGAACTTCAAAAGGTTTGCTTGGGCCCAACTCTCAAACCTGTCAAGGTCTCTCTGGATGTCATCCCTTCCCTCCAAAATATCAACCACACCACTCAACCTACTGTCACCCACAAACTTGCTGAGGGTGCACTCAATCCCACTGTCTACGTCACTGACAAATATGTTAAACAACACTGGTCCCAGTATTTAGCACTGAGGAACACTACTCATCACTGGTCTCCACCCAGACACTGAGCTGTTGATCGCAACTCTTTAAGTGTGACCATCCAGCCAGTTCCTTATCCACCAAAGGGTAGACCCATCAAATCCATGTCTCCATTTTAGAGACAAGGATGTCACGTGCAGCCATATCAAATGTTTTGCACATGTCCACCTAGATGATATCAATTGCTCTTCCTTTATCTACCAGATCTGTAACCCTAGACGTCATTGCCGGAGCAGTCGAGCCCGACGCAATCAATCAGGAAGCCATCAATCAGGAAGCACCCGAATCAGGAAGCGCACCCAGGAAGCACCTCTCTCAGGAAGCACCCAGGAAGCACCAGGGAGCACTCCCAGGAAGCACCCATAGTCGGGAAGCCCCAAGCGTTCTACAGTTACAGGTCCTCATTCGCTAAGCACTACATTTCGGATAGGGAGAGGGGTATTGTCCACGAGCTTTCCACACACTTTCCACAGGCTTAAAGTTGCCCCATGATTGGCTACAACATTTGTGTCATTTGCTGTTTCCCACACTTTGTTTCGCCTTCACTATACTTCGTTTCGCTTACTTCCACTTACTTTGCATATGTGCCCTTTCAGTAACTCCCTCTTAAAGGGCCTGCTCTCAACACCCTGTCATCGAAGATCACCAAAATTATCAGGCTCAAAATGGTGAAGAACAAAAGTCACCAGGACTGGGGAGTATATCTGTTCTGTATTTTACATATGCTGCAGTACAAAAGAGTTTGAGGAAGTGAAAATTCTTCTAGAGAGGCCACTAGAGAGCCCAGAAAGGCATGGGAAAATTATTGCTTGAAATAAGTACCGTTGAACAAATTATCTTGTCCTCAAGGGAGAGCCATGGGAGCAGTAAGAGCAGGAACTTGTGTCTTTGGGGAGACAGCAACAGGGGCTACATTCATATGTAGACCCATGCAGCAAAAAAAACCCAAAAAAACAAACATCCTGCAACCCGTTGCTTCTGCTCCAGAGAGTTTCTTTTTTCAGAGCTCTAAGTGCATCCACTTTCCTGGTATTTGGCTGCTTGGTCTCAAGGAAGCCCAGAGAAAATATAGTACATGGCTATGTTAGTGACTTCAAGCCTTAGTATGGGCTGTTTCTCCTTTCAACAGAAGATTTCTTTAAGCTCTAGTCCTTGGTCCCCAAGAGGAAGTTTGGGCTGCCTTACAGTCATACCTGTTCCTGGACATGTACCTACTGATGCAGATTCTGACCCTGACCCGCAGACTGATTTCTCAGCTTGACGGCAGACCTGTCTTGTCACCATTGATTTGCCTGGTCAATGCCTAGCTGTATCTAATCCTAGTTTCTGTGACCACACCTGATCCTGACCTGCTGGCTTGACTTTATGTCTTGCCCTCAGACCTGAAAGACCACTGTGGACTTAGATGATGATCCAGACTCCAGGCTTTCCTCAGCTCCACTCCACAGCCCCTGCCCTGCTGGACCATGGTATTGCGCTGGCTCCCAGCTCCCCATCCCTTAGGGAAGAGCTGGCCCTCACTTTTCCCTGCCACTTTGTTCTTTGTACCTAATCTTCCTTTTGTTTCCCATAAATTGTCTCAGAAAGGTTTGTCTTATGAATTCTGGAATGACTTATTGGCAGGTTGAAATAAAGCCTCACTGCTGTTCTCCCAGGCTCATCAGTCACATCCTTGTGGTTGAAAGACTGATTGTTCTCTGGCTGGTGATGAGTTATTCAACATCCCTGACTAGGCGTGTCATGCACTATTATAGGCTCAGCCATGAACTCTCTACAAATGGGTTTCTGAAATTTGAGTTTTCCAAGAGGAGAATGCTTAAGAGTAGTAAGCACTGAGCATTGCTTCCAGGGATGTTTGCAACTCTCTGGGCCACCCTGGTAACTGTTATTTTCAAATCTTCTGGATATATTCGCGTCTGCATGTGCAATACTTCCAGAGAAGGAGCATACTACAGAATTCCTGGTTGGTCCAATTTTTGTAAACTCTCTGTGGCACAACCAGGCCAGGATATACAACGGTGGTGTTGAGACTGCTGAATTTTTGAAGGAGCCTATCAAATGCAGAAGGTTACTGGTGTAAAGTAATGAGGCACAGTCCTGTCTGTTACACTGTGACATAGCCAAACTGGTGAATTCAAAGCAGTTTCAAGGTCAAGAAACGTGCATAATTAGTGGGAGCTTTTGGAATCCCTCAGACCATGCACTTAAACTCCTGACTCCTTCAAGTGGCTCAGGGAAGAGCACTGAATCTTTGTTCTCCCTGTAATATTCCCTACACCAACTGGCCAGGCAAAGCACATGAAGTTTTTGTCTGTGTCTTGTAATCATCATTATTATTGACATACTTAAACTGTTACAAGTTTCAGATATGATTTTATTATTAGTTTTATTTTTCATAATGAATTCTTTCTTTTAATTACAGTTTTCACCATACAACTGGTGAAATTTATAAGCTTTTCTACTTATTTATAAGTAATTATATTCATTTCTGCTTTCACATTGCTTTATCTTCACATAGATTCTCTGCCACCTCCACCCACTATACAATTTTCTTCCTATCTTTTCCTGCCTGATCAATGTTACATGTTTTTGCTTGATGTTACTCAAAATAAAGCTTCTGCTCAATTATCTGTGTATACTGCCCATTTAGCTCATTTGGCAGGATACTTTCAGTGTTACATTCACAGTAATACAGTCAGATTTAATTTGTCAGCTATGGTACAGAAGTTATTCTGGGGGAGTCTGCCACAGAAGCAGTGATAAGAAATAATAAACCATGTCAAACTCATAAAAAAAAGGCCCTAATCAAATATAACTTGAAAGAGTTTATCCAGGATCTATTTTCACCCGGAACTTGATGGGCTGACAGTAGCGGTTACATGTATTTGAGTGAAGAAAGGTTCCAAAGGGTATACTGTTATTCCATCTTCCCATTTGAAATATGGTTGGACAGGAGAAGAAATCACATATTTATGGATTTCAAAATAAAGTGAATAGTTTCTTATTACCAGTTTAGTCTTTTTCCCCAAGTAACCCATGACCTTCAGTGTAAAATTGAAATTTCACATATTTGCAGAACAGAAGGCTTTTGGCACACAGGGGTTGCCAGGTTCTGGCCAGTGTTATCTACCTTTTAACAGTATTGCCTGCTAGAAATAAAGTTACAAGTGAAATTGCATGCAAAAGCTCACCTTTAAATATTTTCCCCTTTTGGACTCTGGAGGAAGCCTCTTGCCTCAATTTGCTTATATTTGGGAGACTAGAACTGCAGAGAAAGTTGTGATTAAGACAGAAAAATGTATCTCCCTGTCAAAGCAGATGTTTGTTTGGGTTCCAGTCCTCTTAATAAGGACAGAGAAGTCTATATAAGAGCACTTTATTTTACCATCCTCCAGAAACTTGTTTCATGCCTATAAATACAAAGCCCCTACTAAATAAGACTTATACCTGGGGATTTTTGAAGTGTAATCTTTTCTTCTCGATGATATGTTCATTAATCCTTTTGAAAATGTTCAGATTTTGTCATTGGATTCCAACCTACCTTTTAATAATTCCAGTGAAACTTCTCACACTGGAGATGTCAGTAACATTATGGACCAGATTCTGCTTTAGGTGATATATTTATGTTAGGGCATAAGAGTTACTTCATGTAAGAGTGTTTCAGGTCCCAGCACTGTGTGCATGCTGGGTATCTGCTCTCCACCTCCAGGATCAAATGGAGGAAAGGCCAACTGGAGAAAAGAGCTGTATCCTTTGAGAGCAAGTGGAGACTAGCACACTATCCAAGTTATGTACACATAAGAGATACATAGGTGTATGTAGAGAGAGACTTTTATACATTTGTCAAGAGGATCGATTTGAGAAACTGGAAAATCTGAGGTATGAAGCAGCCCAGAAGCAGGCCCATCCTCTGCAAGATATAATAAAGACTATGCTCTGCCTCTGCTGTGGACACCTAGATATATGTGGTAGAAAGTTATGATTAACCTGGCGATTAAGAAGGAAAAGATCAGCTTCAAACAGCCAGGGAAGGAACAATCACCTATGTCAGCACTGGCAGTTGAGGTACACAGCAGAAGCAGAAAATGCAATGTCTTGTTCTCAGGAGAACTGAGAACTCCCCACTCTCATCCTTCCTTCAGTTGCATATATGTTCACTATGGTTCTCACCTGATGGGTCCCGGCATCCTAAAAAGTGTTGGCAAGATAGTAGCACATCTTGCATGCCTTCTGGAACTCCTCACTACCGGTCCCACACTGAGTAGAAATTTTTCCTGTAGAGGGTGGCTTACAATGCTCAGGACACTACTTTGGGTTCTTATTTTTCCTGGAAAGATGAAGGATTTTATTTTGACTGAGGGTCAAGGTGGCAGCACTTTCCATCCCTGGGCAGAACTTTTTTAAGAAAGTGGTGAGAGAGACACAATGGTGGAGAGGAACTGCTCTTGCCTCTACATGCTCTTTACGTCTCTCAATGGCCTATCCAAATTAGCAGCCATGCAGGAGTAAATGAGAATTCTTTTTTTTTTTTTTTTTTTTTTTTT
>VZTM01017889.1:21057-41958 GCA_013400555.1 Jacana jacana | reverse complement strand
TCTTCTCTCACCCCGGACAGTTATGTCACATCACTTGACTAATATGCATGCATTTGCCACTAAAAGACATTTTAACTGAGAGCTGTCACATCCGTCATCTCCACTCGGGCTGGTTAAAATTTTTATCTGCCTTCTTGAATTAATTTCAGCTTGCCTGAGCCCAGCAGGGGACTTTAGAGTGGTTTAGTTAAATTCTTCATTTCAAAAAAGCATTTAGAGTCCTTCTATTTAGATTTTCCTCTTGCATCTAATTTTTGTTTCACATTACTGAAACAATGAGGTAATTATACATCCAGTGGAGGAGGGAGAAAAAAAAAAAAGCAGACAAATGAGAGAAAGAAAAGGAATTATCTAATTTTGACATTTTCCTGGGAAAGCATTTTCCCCTTGCTTTCCTGCCTTTTATGGTTCCCTGTTATTTCACAAATTATCTATAACGATAGTTAGATGTGATTAACCTAAAAAGAAAACATGCAGAATGTAAAGAAAAAAGGAGAAAAGAGAATACTAATTGACAGTCGAAACAACAAGGAAAGAGATAAACTAGAAAGGGAAGACTCCGTCACCAAAATATTTTATACAGATCATGTCTGTGACAAAGCTGAATGTAACCAAGCCAATAATCTATCCTTTTTAAAGCACTTTTCAACAGTTTGCTTTTTAGGCAGCAAGCACATGTATCAGTAGATGAGGAAGTTCAAGCTGTGAATTGGGTGGGATGGATGTTGAAAGATGTATAAAATTACAGTGACCTGTGGGAATATATACCTTGTACTTCACATATATATCAACGAGCATATATATATATATACACACACACACACACACTGTGTACTTCACAAAGCAACTAAACTAAAAATGCCAGACAATAGAAGCTAAAATCTTAATATACTGTATATACCACTGAAGAGTTGCATTTGCTCGCTAGCAAGAGTAACAAGATGTACCTCCTGTGTGTCTAAGCCATACTTCTTGGTGGCTAGAGACATAGCTGAATGTAAAGTATCATTAAAACTTTAAGAGATATGGTTATTTAAATTTTATTATATGTAAAATGAAAAAAATATTTAAACTTATAAATTGGTTCAGTGGGATCAAAGTATCCTGGCTAAAAAAGAAAAGATTAAAAAATAATAAACAAAAAAAATCATAATGAGTGTATTTGATTATAAAATAGAAAAAAAAATATCTGGAGGAAGATTGTTTGCTTTAAAACAAACCCACCAGTATTACACTGTATCTCTATAACCTGACGTCTGATTTTGTCTTGGAATCTAACACCGCAATATCCATTGCACTTGTACCCTTACAGTAAAGGAATAAATAGGACAGGGATATAGTGATTCTTTTTCAGTTCTGAAGCTGATTGAACTTACACTCTGTTCAGACTAGTGGAGACTCGTAGATATCTTCATAGATTAAGTATCTGCAACAGCTCTCGCAGTCAGTGCAGCACTGGTAAGAGTACACTAGAGGACAAACACATGGCCCTCTGAGGCATATTGTGTAAATTCATACAGGTTGTAAAGATGGCAAAAGTTAGCTCTGGAATTTTTAAACCTGTCAGGATTTAAATGCTGCATGAACTCCCAAGGGAAGTAACTAGTTTTGTATGTAGTAGTTCCACCGGGAGGGGATCACAATAGAGAGACATTCCTATTATTACCACTGAATGCAAAGGGAGTTCTATACCCATGCCTTTGAGTTGAGCTATTGTTTTGCTACTCCTTAAGTATACAGTCAATATGACCAAAATAGCCATTAGAAAAAAAAAACTCAAAACACAAAACACAAAAAACATTAGTAAAAGGCAAGTGCATTACAGTAAATGGTTCACCATGAGAAATAATAATTATAAAATATATTTTTTTTTTGTAAATTCTGATTTAAAAATCCTACTAAATGTGTTTGTGCTCAAGGAAGACAGGCAAATAAAAAAAATCTAAATATTTTTAAGCTTAGAGGCCTTAAAACTTACCAGTCCAACCATCTGGTAACTTTACAGCTATTACTATAAATGCTTATTTAAATAGCAGTAAAATCTGTTGCTGACATGAAATTAGTCATGCAAGGGCCTGCAGATGCACTACCTTCTGGCCAAGCACTAAAACTCTGTATGCAAAGTTCGAAAGTGTTCATTTGTTCAGACTGTCTGGAGTACAGAAAGAAAACAGCTCTAAGACTTTGTTGGGCAACAGAAGTAAGAGGTGGAGTCTTCCCAGAATTCATTACACATATTCAATTGCAAATGCTACTCTACTTACTAGGGTTTTTTCCACCATAGCTGAATGTGCAAAATAGACCACAGGAATGCATCCTGTTCTTTCTTTTTATTTCCCCTTTTGTCAGATAACAGCTGTATAAGACAAAAGACTAGAGGTGAAAAACACTGGAAGAAGCTTATTTAGAAGCACTGACTGAATTCTCACTGGAAAGAAAAGCACAGGAACTTCTCTGATGCTATAATGAATTATATAAAATAAATCCACTTTCAAATGCTAAAGTACTTACTGAAACTATATTTTATAGCATGAAAAATTTACCTTATGAAAAGGTTTTACAGGAATACTTGAAATAACAATATTAATTTATTAACAGGAGTTCATTTTGGGAATCACATTTAAGACTCTTCTCCACATAAAAGCAGCAAGCATTCCAATTTCACAGGAGCATAAAACTTTGTGATATTAGATTTGTGTTGGTTCTCATCAGGATATAAAGAAAGCACTGAGAAAGAAAAAAAAAAAGAAAAGAAGGAGAGGAAAAAGAAGTGATCAGTGTAATGTTTGCAAATAGGTATCTGTTTGGTAGAAAATTCCATTGACAAAACAAGTAAGATTGAAAGTTGTCAAATTCCTTGAACTAGAGCTACTATCAATCTTACCTATTCTATGTATCCATGGGTCCTTTGAGTAAAAGCAACATTGCAAAAGTATCCTTGATCCCAAAAACCTACTTTCAAAGACAACAATCACATAGAGCTCATGTTCTCAAACCTATTTAGATGTTTAAGTCCCTCTGAGAGGCTACATGTAAAACTTAAGCTTCAGGAATTTAAGTCCAGTTGGCATTAACAAGGCCTATACATGTATAGGGAATGCGTGATCTGGGAAACAAAATTATTCAGGCATTTTCTGTATTATGGAAAAGATTACTTGACATATCCACCGTACAAGACTATGCATTAGCTGATATAGCTGATATCTAGTTATTAAGGAGCCTTATTCCACAGCATCTAGTTATTTAACTCTAAAATTGAGATCATGTTCCTGTCACTTGCAGACAATCACCTCTGTCTCAATAAAGCTAAATTATGAGTAACAGTAGCCAAATTAAACCTTACCTATATACAGTGTTTTGAAGAAAAACATGATTTTTAAAGCACAGCCTAAAACAAGAAGGAAAGAAACGTGTGGGGAAAAAAACACCAAAAAAGTTGATCCCAAAAGAAGGAATTTGATCTCTGTGCTTAGGGGAACAGAGTTGGTAAACACTCTCTAGGCAAGTACAAATGAGAAAGCAAGAATATGGCCCTGCACCCACTTTTACTGAGTTGAGTTGGAACAAGCTTTTCCTATACTTTTCACAGAACATTGAAAAGACAAGAAATAGCATGTGGAATCTGTTTTCTTGTGCATGTGCTCCCACACACTCATATAAGAGATTCTGTACAGGAAATATCTAACAAGAAAAAATTAAAAAGCATTTGGTGAACAAGGTTAAATGTGACTTCTGCTCATGGTAGTGAAAAATCAAGGGGAGTTTCCCCTGTAACAATTGTAAACATATGCCAGCAACACCCCGCAGACTGGATACATTAGATTTGTTAGCAGATAACAGGCTATATTCTGTCATCATTACTCATGCACTTTTATCAGCTCTTATAACAAAGTAAGGTTCTGTTCAAGAAAAGTACAGATTCCTGCATCATCCACAAGTTATACAATCTTTTCTCATCAGAGATCAAAGCTGAGAACCAAAATAAGTAGAAAAAGAAGATGCTTTTCCTCAGCCAGTTACTGATGTGACACGATCAACTGTCCACGTCTATTAAAATGCCCAGTTTTATAGTACACTGGTGGACTCTGCCAATGCTTCCTTTGGCTTCATGGTATCATTGTGTCTTGGCTTCGCCAAGCAGCCTAATGAGAAGCGCCTGACAGTGACTTCCCTCCCCCTTCGCCTTCCTTCTCCGTCAGCTATTTGGATTCAAACACGCAGAGCTCATGCATAAGCAAACAGGTGCAAGGGACAGGGTCTGCCAAACCCCAAGCAAGCACGAGGTACACATGTAGCGTGCTGATTGTGGCATGCTACTGATAGAAGGCGACAAGGCCAGACAATGGATAGGGTCAGTAGGTGGCTCTTTGATTTTCCTGGCTCTCTACAGAACAGCAGCATGGGAGTTTGCCTATGGGGGACAAACGCTGCCTTTCCACACAGAACATTAAAGCACTGGGGCTAGAAAACCAACAAGCATCTGGAACACGGACTCCTGTTTCTTATCAGGAAAACTGCTAATGCAAATCAGGACGTATTCAACTACAAGCCTTGCTGTCTGCTTGTGAAGAGATGATTAACTACGAAAAGTTCGCAATAAAACAAATAGCTCTGTCTGTAGTACGGGTTTTCCATATAAAATAAGATCCTCCGATAACAAAGCATATAAATGGATTCTTTTCCATCAGGAAGACATTTTAACTACAATCTTACATTCTCAGCAACACTGTTTCTCCTTTCTAAAAGCTTTTTTTTTCTTTCTTTTTGCTTTTTCTCATGCTACTAGACTTGGAGTTAAGACATTTCAAAAGACTTCAAAAAACCTCAAGGTTCTGCTGTCCCAGAAGTCTTGATTAGGTTTAGAAGTTGGTCAGTGAGCCAGTGTTATCTCCATCTCAAACTACATGCCCACTTTCAGAGTTGTTAGATAGTAAAATGGCAATTTCATTCAGATTAAAAAATAAAAGAAAACAGAAACAAACAAACAAACAAAAAAACCACTCCAAATTGGCATGGCATGATAACAACAAAAAAATTAGCTGAAATGCCTGAACTAAAGTAACTTCAGAAACTGTGCCAAGCTCAACAGCTTCAGTGCAACAGTAATTTACAACGGAAAGAAGTACTACCTTTTTTTGCAAACCCATTTGGTTTTAGTCTAATTTTTTTTAGCCACATATTCAGTAACAGCCACTTTTAATAGATTGCTCTGAATGACTATGATACAATTACCAATCTTTACATGATACCTTACTACATATTCCAGCTATATTTGAAAATATCAGCTTAAGAACAGTAGAGATAAAGAGTTGAACTACCTAGGCAGAGAAAGATATTCCTTGACTACTGCACTCAATTGGATCAAACTGTCCATTCTCAGGAACTGTAAAAAACAGGACCACTTAATTAAAATATTCAAAACTTTGAAATACAAAATAAACATGTGGACCTTACACAACACTAAAACCTAAACATTTGGTACGTATCGTGATGCAGAAGCACCCAGATTGCTCTATGCTTGCAATTGGACAGTGAATTTAGCAGCAGAAAAGAATCTCTGAAAGTCAAGTAGATAAGATCTTGATACTTAAGTGCTGAACCTTATTTAACTCTAAGCAACTGTATTTGACAATTCTGCTTTTGGAAGGTATAACACTTCTTCGTATGTTGAAGAATTCCTGCCTCACCTGTAACATGAGCCCTGAATTACCTACCATATGGCCTGAAATGGCATGAAAATACTATTAAAACACATGCCCAGTGGGGTTCTAGAACCATTTTTAGCCCTATATCTCTGACATGCACAGTTTGCCTCTCTGTTGAATTCTTAAGTGCAAGTCATCAAATTCTGACTGACTCATGGACATCTCTGCTGGTAAGGTGGCAACTCCCTGCCTTGTGAAGCTTTCTCTAAAACACTTCTAGTAGATTATACAAAACGTGGCTCAAATTATTAAAGCAAAGAATATTTCATTACTATCTGCTTTTAAATATCTTCATTAGGCAGACTATTAAGATTTAAATGACAACTACATACTATAACTCTGACGATTTCTTACCATGACCCATTTTCTAAATGTTTCAAGGCAGATTAAGGTAAAACAAAACAAACTATCAAGAGATAACAACAGTTCATTTTTATCAGCATGCTCCAATAAACCAAGGCAATAATAAATAATTACACCCCTCCCACAGATATCACTAGTACTAGAGGTTCTGATTTAAATATGTTTGTCATAACATTAAGCATCAAACCACAAAATCAGATTTTATTTCCCATATGGTTAAATTTATAAGCTTAAATAAAACTTCAAAATCCTTTTTACAACACCAGTAACCTATGATATTCACATAGTTACCCAGAACCTTATTTACATTCATAACTTCTTTGGCCCTTCACCTCTGCTTTACTTCAAAACCTAAAGCTAATGTCTGAATTCTCCACTATGCAGTTTGGAGGCTGCACAGCAATGGCTTACAAAACCTTAAAACCAGGTTATTCATAGTTAGGTTTGCTGCTGTAACAAATATCTTTCCCTCCAGTTTGGTTATCTCTGATTTCATGCAGCAGAGCAAGCATTTCTCATAAGAATTCTCTTAATGTTTTTGTCACAAGGCAAAAACTGGTACTAAGAACAATTGTCAAAACAGCCCTTAAGCTGTATGTGTATAAAACCTGAAAAATCAACACAGAACTTGATTTCTGTTGCTTTCTTCCACTGCCTAATATTTTCAAATATTCTCCGCACAAATTATTTAGAATTACTATTACATAGAATTAATAATGCATATATAAACAGAACTTGAAAATATTCCTCAAGTTTCATCAAGAAGTAAAAGGTATCTTTCCAAGGCAGGAAGCATCTTGTGATTCTTATGGATAATTGCCAAGTTAACCACACTATTAAAATTTCTATTGAAGTGAACATTTGGTATAAATTTGCAACTATTTTTTTTTAAGTTTTCATTTCTAAGTACATTCTCTTAAACCTCTAAACCTGCATGCAGAGCAAGTTCTGTAACTCAACTTTATCGTTGTCTTATTTTCAAAGGAAAAAATAAAAGGAAAGGATGCATGAGGAGTCAAGCTGAGTATTTTCAGTGTCAATTTGTAAGCCATTTAATCAGACACTGGATGAAGCTGATCACTGTTTAAAAAGTAGTTTAATTAGAGCAGAAAGCCACCAGAAGCAACAAGCAGAAGGAGGCTTTAACCAAACAACTGAATGAGGATGACAAATACATGACTCCCCTAACATAAAAAAGGGACAGTATCATTCAGAAGTGCAATGCTCAGCAGGCTCTCCTCAGTGTTTTCTGAAACTCTATGTGGCATGCATAATCGGTAAACACTGAACTTGGAGTACAGGGAAAATATGGCGCTACTGGCACTACTCGTGGGATTTTACCCAAGGATGAAGCAGAAATGAGCAATCATTCAGCAAGCCTGCTTGGCCTGTCTCTAATTTATCATGGCTTACATCTCATGCCTGCCAGCAGAGCTGAATTCATATGTTATTGTCCCAAACCTGTCACTTTCTGGACTGCTTTTTAATCTTCCTCCTAGAATTACATTCAGAAAGGTCACTGGGATCCAATTAGAACCTTATCAAAGATGCACATGCAGGCTGGATTCACGCTTATCGAGAATGGGTCATAAATCCAGAAACTGCACATCTCAAAGTACCATTACCATAATGAATAACTCACATGGAAAAAGGTGTCAAAAATACCTGTGTATTGCCAGGCAAGGGTTTGACTGTATTTATCCATATACTACAGCAAGTGAATGACTGAAAGGGTGATGTATAATTCCAGGAATGATGAATATCAGACACCATCAAATCCAATACAATGATAGTGTATACATTTCTACAAACAGAGGCTTCCTTGCTCCTTTTCCTTAAAGTCTCCAAGCATATATTTTCATGATGATTTCTGAGGACTGCCATCATTAATATACCAAGACGTACAGCTTTTTCTTCTATTTCAGTGTCTTTGAAACTTGTTAAGAATGACACGTGTAGTCTTTTATCAATTAATTTAATCAGGCTCAGAACTTGAAAGAGAAATTTGTTTTCAGTTTTTCAATTCAGGTACATCAATCCGTAAACACAAGCTATACACACATCCATACATTTCTAATACTGATCTTTGTAAAAGAAGTTTTTCCATATGTCACTGCTAACTTGAGAAATACTAGAGTGTATGACCCAGTTGAACAGGTAATGATTTAGCAAATACAGACTAGGAATATTAAGATTGAAAGACAGTAAATAAAGACCACGTTCTTACACTGCTTGTGCTTCCGAGATTTCATTCATTTTCCTATTCCAACAAAGTGCAATTTCAGTGTTGTCCATTCCAGATTCAGAAAGCAGCACATCTTTATTACTAAAGGCTCCACTTACTAAATAATCACCCAGAAAAACCAAGCATTTTAAGTCCCTCAACTGTGGTGTACAGGTAATATACTGATTTGGGTACAGGATCACAAAGCAATGCTTTCAAGAGGATAAGCAGATGAAAGATGTTTAAGAATTCCTGTAAGAACCCTTCATTCTTTGTCCCACCACACTGCCCACTTCATTGGTCAACATCTGGGAGGGGCCCAAGGAGGAGAAAAGGCATATGGAGCCAAGTCTCTAGTCTCCACAAAGCAATGCAAAGTCTTACTGCTTTACCTGCCTCTTCCAGAATATCTATTTTAGAGCTTCAATACCTAACAGTAAGCGAAAACTTAAATTTACAATCATTTCAGCTTTTTCTCTTCTTCCCCACCCATCAGTTTATTCCTTCTCTTGTTCATTTGATTAAAGGCTTTTTTCCTAAATTACTGTGCAATCATTCAGGATTCTAGATGCTCATAACCAACATATCAGTGAAAGGAAAGTATGTATGTAACCTAGTCACTCTGGAGATAAGCCTCCAAAGCAAAGTTGGAGATACGCTGACAGACCTGAGTCTGAACAAACCGCTTTTCCAATATGACAACATCCATTGTACTCCAAATTTAGTAATAGCCATAATTGACTTTTAACACCTGCCCTAATTAATCCTATTTATTCACTATGGAATATATATTGCCTACAGTTTTTGAGCAAGCCCATTCAGTAGACAAGGATATTTTTGCACAGTGGTACATCACTTAACAGAAACCTGAATACATTTTTTGCACGTGGATTTATTGCTAGCTCAAGCTGGACCTGAGTACACTGTAAAGAAAAGTGGACTAGGTATTTAGCAGCAAAACAGCACATTTCTACGTGAAACCCTAGCCTCTTAACTTTTCTAATAATAAATGCTGTATGTTTTTTATATTTATTCAGCAACAACACAACGGTGCTTACTCTTCACTTACAATGAAAACTAAGAAGCAGAAGATTATTTTTAGTGATTTTCCTTGTCTTACGTATTTTTTCTATGACTTTATTTAATTTTTTTTAAATCAGAACTTGTTTCTGAATTAGTGTTGTAGTTTAACCCCAGTCTGCAACTAGGAGTACACAGATGCTCGCTCACTTCTTTCCCTCCCCAGGCGGGCGGGAAGAAGAATTGAAAAAATAAGGGAAAGTCTTGAGGGCTGAGATAAAATCAGTTTAATAAGTAAAGCAAAAAGCCACACATCCAAGCAAAACTAAACAGGGAATTAATTCACTGCTTCCCATCAACAGACAGGTATTCAGGAAAGTAGTAACTCCAGGAAAGTAGGGCTCCATCACATTTAATGGTTACTTGGGAAGACAAAATACCATAACTCCAAATGTCCACCCCCTTCCTTCTTCCCCCAGCTTTAGATACTGAGCATGGCATCACATGGCACGGAACAACCCTTTGGTCAGTTGGGGTTGGCTATCCTGGCTGGGTCTCCTCCCAACATTTTGTGCACTCCCAACCTACTTGCTGGCAGGGTGGTATGAGGAGCAGAAAAGGCCTTGACTGATTAGCAACAACCAAAACCTTCAGTGTGCTATCAATAGTATTTCCCATCCCAAACCCAAAAATAGCACTATACCAGTTGCTAGTGAGAAAGCTGACTGCATCTCAGCTGAAATAATGACCATTAGGTATGTATTTTATCTAACAGCATTCACGCAAAGATCTCTACAAGAATTTGTTTCAACTGGGGCATCTGCACTCTTCTAGAATACAAAATGTACTGAAAGCACATGTTATCAGTTTTTTTGGACTACCATACAGTCATGAGGAAGCAAAGATGAACTCTGGATTTTTAGTTTGTTTTTTTCTTTTAATATTGACAATTACATAGCTGTAGCTTTAGTCACACACATAAGAAGCTGTCAGAATCTGCCTTCATTGGAAAGTAATTCACCTTTGTTCATAAATATATAAAAAAAAAGCTAAGAAAAGTGATTTGAGAAAGGTCACTGCTATCACACTTTATGATGAAGTAAGGAAACTGCAAAGATTTTTAAACCCACCAGGACAAGAGGAATGCCTAAGAAACCTTTGCCCTGTTGCACATGGAGACTATCAGATACAAATATTTTGCACTAACATTATATTTAGGGCTTGCTGTGCAATAATCATCTAATCTGAAATATGAGTAAAGCCTGCTTTAAAAAGAGGGGAAAAAAAAATATAATCATAAAACCCACACTAACCAAAGGACCCAAGTGTTATGAATGAACAACTCAACCCACAACAACCTGAGGGACTCATAAGGAAGACAGTCATCTGTAAAAGTGCCAACGTTCAAAGCACAAGAGTTCAAATTTAAGTTCTCTGGAGCAGAGATGGTCTTTTTGTTATGCATTTACACTGTTTACAACATTTGGAAGCCATTTCTCTAGGCTTTTAATATAATATAAATTACAGGTAATACTAATAAAGTCCAACTTTCAGCAGGGAGTAATGGATATCCTTATTGGTGATCGTAACAGAAAGGTCATGAATTACAGGGCATGGAGCAGGAATTACCTGATCACACGCAGAGATGTCTCCTCTAGGTCAAGGTTAGAGTGCACTGGAAGCACCTCGACATTTTTTTTTTTTCCTGTCAGCAATGTCCTCCTTCTGTGATAAATTAAGGACCCAAGACTCTGGGTCACTTTTGAACCCTTCATCGGTTATAAATTCTCCTTAATAATAAGCAGAACTCTGTTACCAAAGGTAATGATTTACAGTAATGAGGGTGCTTGTACCATTTGTCCAGACTATACTGTCAGTTTATTTTATAATAGCTAGTATTTACAGAGCACTTTACTAGCATAAACTAATTAATTATATCCTCAACTGTTTCTATTCAAAATTCTAATGATGTAGTATCATGAACAATCATCAAACGTCCACTGAGACTTCTATGCTTGACTTACAGCATCAGATGAGCTCATAGAATGCAGTCAGTAAACACAGCAAAGTCTGAAAGGATCTTTGTTGATTTCTACTCCCCTAGTTATGTTCTTCAACCATTCCTTTGACTCCTTTCATATACTGTTAAGTACATGATTTATTTTAATAGCAATACTTTTTTTACATTATACTGAAGAGTGCATTATCGCTCTGAACTCATGTCCATGGGTTCGTAACTTAACCATAGGGTCTTCTTCAAGTAGCAAAGAAATTCTCAACCTTGATTCACATTAGACTCAAAAAAGAAAGAAAAAGGATACATAAGAGCTACTGCTTTTTGTAATCTTATACTGGTGATTATTTTTAGCACTCATATGAGTGAAATTGTTCTCTGACATAAATACAGATTCCTACAAAAGAATTTTCACCCTCATACAAAAATGGAGGCATACTTTATTCTGTAGAATATCTTGGGGTTCTAGGAGACTAGGACATTCTGTCTCTAAAAGCAAATTCATTGCTTTCTAGCTATGTTTTTTATGATGCTTACAGGCATTCCTGTCCTTGGAGTGTAAATTCCAAGGGAAGGTGGAAGAATGTTAACTCCTGATACTTATTCTAGTTGGCTACTGGATTTCCAAACAAGACTGGGAAATTATTGGTGAACTATTAGACTCTACAAGACCTGAAATACAAAACCAGCATTAAGAGAGCAACTAAAGATCAATTCTACCAAAACACATAGGAATTTTCACTTTGAGATGAAGCTTACATTTTAAATAAACACCTTTTTTTCTGAAAGTGCTAGCTAAGGAAGGTATTGGTAACGCAATCATCTCTGTACTAAACAAGTGCTCATAACCACTCAGTATTACAGAAATTCTAGCAAGTAAATCAGGTGTTAATTCTCTTTATATTAGAAAAGCTTAGGATTCAAGTGCTGATGAGGAGGAATACACTAAGCATGAAGACTGCAATATATAAAAAGTAGGTGACAACTGAGGTCATACAATGTCATTGGTAGATTTCCTGGATGGAAAATAGTTTGGCCCAGAGACATTTTGTAACTTCTAAGTAGTGTTCAGATACAGTCAACCTAGGAAAGAACAAGAAAACCCTCTGTATTACTCTAACATTGGGTTTCACAGGAAACATTCCAACATCTCCAAATTGCATGAGCATTTAAGTAGATAATTTTAGGGTTAAAATAGTAATTTAACTATAAAATCTTTATTTATAGCAATCATTGCTACTAAAATAACAAAATAAATACAACTGGATAAAGCTGTAAGAAAGAAGGCTGCTGAATTTTTTTTTTTCCTTTTTAAACTAAGGAAACATCATATTCTTATAGCTGATTATTCCACTTTCTTGTGTGTATAACCAAATTTTGTACAAATATAAGCTAGCTTCATGATGTAAATGGCACTGATATAGTTTAGCAGACTGCCTTGCTTCTCTCACAGCATAAGCAGCACTGCACACTCAAAAGCAACACCAACAGGGAGCACCCTTGAAGCCAATAGTTGCAGTACACAGCAAAGACTGATTTTAAAAAAATAAATAAAAGGTCCAATAATCCAGAAAAAAAGCTTTGAATCTGCTGTTCAGATGGAGGTTGATGACTATATCACATTTCACTATATTATGATCAACACATTTTCATAGAAAAGAGGTTATATAGGCAGTGAAGCATCTGACCACATGATATTTGCATTAGAAAATTAGTACTATACAAATTAAACCTGGCACATACTAAGTGGATTTGAAAGTGGTAATTGATAAATCCAGAAAAAAGATATCACTAGGGAATCACCAATAAAAAAGCAAGTTCCTAGTGGAGTCATACTGGCATTGCTTCACACCCTCAAAACAACTCAATATCTGTCAGTAATTGAGAAGAAAATATAAGGTCATTACTAATCCAATTTTCAGACAACACACATTACTGGATAATGAAGTGGTAAGCAATCTATACAAATAAGCACTGCTTGGTAAACTGGGCACAGTTCAAGATTTGTTGTAAGATCACATTTCAAAACAAACAAAAAACACCACAAGGACAGAATGGAAGATTATATCCTAGAGGAAAAGGGGAATAACCAAGGGAACAGGACCTCCTGATGTAACAACGCAGCCACAAATTACTAAGAAGATCTCTGGGTGTAAAAGAATAGCAGCAAAGTTGTTTACCCATTGTGGTGTAATTGCCAATGATTAGGGTATTCCTGTGATGTTTTGCCCAATATTACTGTCCAGATTTTTAAAGTACACAAAAACACTCAACAATTTTGAAGTTTGAAATCACAATTTAGAATATAACACGTAACAATTCATGTTGCTGGATCTATCCAAGAGAAGGCATAGATACTAAATATTTATGCAAGTTGCAATTTTTCAAGGCTTTTTCCCTAGGGTGACATTCCCACAATAGGATTTCACATTTCATGGCTCAAAGTTGTGTCTGAAAAAAAAAAAAAAAAAAGCTAGTGAAGGGAATAAGTTACTGAAATGGAAGTAACTGGATATTACTTTTTTTTTTATTTGGTGTTAAGCAAGTTTCTCAAAATATGTTGAAAGCTGAAAATTTTTAATCTATCTTGCTTCCCTCAAAACTGTCTCTGGATCCAAAGGCTGTAGATTCCAGGCACTCCAAACCCATCAGACTGCCATCTAATCAGTGCTCGAAAGCTGTACTATACAGTATGAGATAGCACCTGGCGAGTTGAATCCCATTTTACCACCATTCGGCATAACTACACAGGGAAAGTAAATGTCAACTGCATGAAACAGCTGCAATATTTAAAAGACATATGACATCTCAGAAATACCACATGGTGTAGGCTTTGAAACTTTTTTCTCTGCAGAATATTCAGGCTTGTACGAATTTAAAAAGAAACGTGAACTGAAGCCTAACTGGAACAGAACAACTGAAAATGAAGTAGTAGTGTTACCTTTGAGTCATCTCAATATTAAACAGCTTAGTGGGAATGTGATTTCCCTCAGCTGAAATCTTTTTAACTCTACACAGGGATTCAGTATTATTCAGGATAATATGGAACAAATTCAGGCCTTAAAACAAAAACATTTGTCTTTCTAGCCAGAACTATTGATACTACTACAGAAGTTGTAGCTTGGGTTATGCAGGGAGTCAAACTACATGAACATACTGATTTTGAAAACTTTGCCTTTGTTTACTCAGATTGTATAATCCAACACTGAAATAATGATTCAGCTTGCCTTGCTCAGCAAGAAGGTAATTAAATAGTTTTGAAAGTAAAGCTTCTTAAGGAGAAGTGCAGATATAGGTTAAGGAATACTTCTGGAAAAACATTTTTTGGACAAAATTCTGCTATGGTCTTACATTATTTTTACTGCAGCTTTAACATATAAACAGGAAAGAGCTAAGCCATAGGATTGGCTCACTTCTTCCCAAAGTTTACCCGCACATGCTATGTTGCCTACAACTTGAGGGCATTCAGAAGAAAACCTGAGTGGGTATAGGTCGCTATTACCATGACGTGGAAAGAAAAATTCCCAGTTATATATGTCTTGTTTTGCTGCGCTCATGATAGTCCGAAGAGTTAAACATGTATAAACAAACATTTATGTGTCTTTATGTGACCATTCCCAAAACTATCTTGAACGGAACTAAAACTTACCTAAATCTCCTCTCTACTCCTGCCCTGCCTCCCCCAAAATTAAATTAATTCAAGTCAATCAAATTTTCTACTGCCAATAAGCAGTAGAAAGCAAACAAATAGAAAACCTTGTCAAGAAATGCACTGGTAACCTCTGATTCAAGAGAAGGTCAACATTGCTTCACTTTTGAAATATGGCAGCTTGACAGCTTTCCTTTCCTCTTCTCCCACCTGCTTTAATATTAGCTAACCTCTAAACTCTGGCCCGTATTCTGCCACAACACTGCCACTGATTGCAAGTTGCTCTCCTAGTTCCAATTACAAATTACTGTTCCATCATTTCCTGCGTTTAAGGCTGTCAGTAGAGTTGTCAGAAGTACGTAATTGCTGTGTGAGACCCTCACAACTGGCTTCTGCTCTGATCTATGGAACCACTCAGTTCCACAGCTGTCAGAGTGCTGACACCAACTGCAGTTAATGACACCACGTCATCTCTCTGTCTCGCTTACCTGCCGACCCTGCAAACAAATGGACACTAGCAGGAAAGATAGGGGAGCAAGCAGCAGATACCATATTTGTCATAATCACTATGATCCGCAGTAGAATAAAATCAATTCCTCTTAATCGAATAGAGTGACTTATTAAGGGTTATAAGCCCTGGCTGGAGAACTGTACTGATTTGATTACACTGGGAGGGAAATTATCAATGAGCTCTTAAACTATCTTTCCTTTGTCTTCTGGCTCAGAGTTGCTATTAAATGATTATCTTATGAGAATCTTAGTAAGCAGGTCATGCTTTGATCAGGAAGAGCAGTAGGAAAAAGGGTACCAAAAAAGTTCCTAAAATTTTGACAGACAGGGATGTGAACAAACACAATATGCCCATCGCAGCATGTCTGATCAAAAACATGCTTGATCGAAACAGCACAGCAATGGCATGTACCTGAGACTCTTTGAGACCTTCCAGAACAACCATCTTCCCTTCAGTAATACCTCAGCCACTTTGTGGATTGACAAGGAATGACTTAAATTGTGTTGT
Organism: Jacana jacana; assembly: GCA_013400555.1. Lineage (NCBI taxonomy): Eukaryota > Metazoa > Chordata > Aves > Charadriiformes > Jacanidae > Jacana > Jacana jacana. The sequence goes on along the minus strand of VZTM01017889.1, from coordinate 25,965 downwards.
ACTGTAACTGAAAATTAAAACTGACCCAAATTCCAGTTCGCAACAAATCTTTCTCCACTTAAGAAATGTTCTCCAAGTTTTAGAATGATCAATATCGTTAAATCAAATGTAAGTCTTCACACTACTTCAGAGATTAGGAAGCAAGGAAGTAAAGACAGACACGGAATACACATTTAAAATGAGAACTGGCAAAACAAGGTTCCTTTTTCCAGTTAAAAAGGTCATCCTGCATTTAGAGTATACTGATGGCTTTTTTAAGTACTAGATTCAGAATCAGATATAACCAACATTAATAGGGAATTTGAGACTGGGGGTTTTGTGTGTTTACACTGGGGAAAAATATGCATAGAAAAGTTATTTGGTTTGACCTTTGAAAGCCAGAATCACAGGAATTCATTAAAATTGTGTACCAGCACCTTCCACGATCACCTTGACTGCTCCGATTCAGTGAAGGGGCCCTGTATCTTTTAAAAACAACAACAGGCTGGGCCATCCAAGATGCACGCATACAGGCAAAATTTAAGCAAAATAAATGATCCAGGGTCCATGCACATCAGCTAATGGTCTTGTTCACTAATCTAAAACTGTTTCATCAGCCTTCTTAATATACTAAGACCAAAAAGTTTTCAAGAGTCTAAGTACTTATTCCGTATTATCATAAATCTGTGCTTCACTACAAATTCTAAAGTGGAAAAGCCTTGGAAAATATCAAGTCTCCATAATTACAGTTCTTAATACAGTCTATTTGCATTTCTAAGTTTTGTGCAAGGGCCATACCCCAGCTGAACAAAATTAACTGAAAAAGAGATTACAAGCTCTGGGTCTTCTTTTGCTCTCATACCACAGTAGTTTGTGAGTAAATTTGTATTCCTAGATAGTAGAAAATCAGTTCTAATACTTTACATAAAGCTGTACTGATAGCTTTAATCACAATGATTTTGCTACTTATCATTAAAGAGATATAGAAAAATAGACCTTGCAGATTAAAAACATAAGTTGTGCTAGATTCCAAAATGTGCTTATGCTAGTCCTCTAAAAACCCTTGAGACACAGCAGTAATATCCCTGTGATGAAATACATTTATCATGCACCTTTGTCCACCTCAACTGCTCTCTGCATGCTAATCCATCACTTTGGGAATTACTCAACTATTCCAGAGGTCCCTGAGCTTCAAATGAACACCATTAGAGAGAAGTTACAATTGCTGGGAATATCTTGTTCACCTGGGCTTGAACATAAGGCCTGCAGTGACAGTATGAGGGGCAATGGCCTCAAACTGGAGAAGAGCAGATTTAGAATGGATATTAGGAAGAGGTTCTTTACTCTGAGGGTGCTGGAACACTGCAACAGGTTGCCCAGGGAGATGGTTGAGGCCCCTTCCCTAGAGATATTCAAGGTGAGGCTCAACGAGGCCCTGGGCAACCTGGTCTAGTTGGGGGTGTCCCTGCTGACTACAGGAGGTCAGACTAGATGACCCGAGAGGTACCTTCTGGCCTGGGCCATTCTATGATTCTATAACACTTATGAAATCCTCAGGGTACCTGATTGCTTAGGATCTCAGAATCTGGCAATTCATCTCTAAACTGTGATTTCTTGAGTGAACTTTGATGACACCATAAAAAGGAAGTTTCTGATACATAGGTGTCTGATACTATCTATCTAGATACTGTAACCTGGTTCCAAAATCATTCAAGAGTTTAGAAAGGACATTGGCAGGAGGTATTCAGAAGACCTTCATTCATAAAAAGCCAATATTTAGAAAGGGGCCAAGTTTCTACCCTGTTTCTTCCCTTTGCTTTCCCCATGACAGCATGAAGAGGTTGTCTTCCTGAAGGCAGAGTCAAACATAACCTCTGCAAATGAAGTGATCACAACTTGGCTAATACACAACAGAAAGCAGTCTTATCACGGGAAAAAAAGTAAGCAATTTTAAAATGAGCCTAGTAACCTGGATTATAACACGCATTTATCACACACAGACATATTTACAAAGATGCATCAATACAGACACACACTTTACAATTCTTCCTGTTTGGTATTTCCTAATATTTTAACAGACTCACTAGTCAATACGAAGAGAAAATTAATCCGTATTGCAACTTGCCAAAGAAATCTCCCTACTCTAAACACAGAATTTAATAATACATTCATTGATCAGATTTACAGTTCACCTGCTGTTTTCACATGTTCTGGTAAATGAGCATTTCCTCCTATAGCATTAGAGGAAGAGCTTATTAAATGAATGCCAGCAAGTAAAGCATGCTATTCTATAAGGTTATAGCCATAATAGTCGTTTAACTCTCAATACAAAAGCACTTCTGTCAAAATAGTCCCCTTTGACAGCTGTAACTACCACATCTATTTTGATTATAACTTTGGATATATCTAAATTGACGTGTTAGAGGAAAATACCTGTGTTAATCAGAAAGGCTAAGACCAGCACTTGCCAATAAGCCTGAACTTGGATCATTTTATTGCTCTATTGTGCTGAAGCATTCAAGTGCACTACGAACCGCTTCGCAATACACACTACCACAGGGTTATTCAAAAACTTCATACATTTTACTCCTGGATATACAAAACTGTATCCTTTCACCAAATAATCCGTCTTATCATAAATAAGTAAAACAAATCTAATACAAAACTGAATTAATTCTTACTTGTAGAATGATGTTAGGGGTGTCACTACAATAACATATTTGTTTAAAAAAAAGTGAAAACAATGCCCATTTTTAGATATTAAATCTAGAAACAAGTAGTACCAGACATGCTAGCTTCCTTCGCCTTGTAGCATCCATGAAACTATTCTTTAAACAAAGGTAAGCTCTTCCAATTACAATTGCATAGCTATATGTATAAAAGCACATATATATCACACACAGACATATTTACAAAGATACATCAATACAGGCACACCCTTTACAGTTTTTATATATATAAAAGCACTGCTTGTATGTTTTTCCAAGGGTATATCCATACATGGTGCATATTTTCATAAATATTATATTTTTATAACATGATTAAAAATATTTTTTCATCAAATCCAGAAGAATAAACTCCTCAATAACATTCTTATTATTAATTGCATTAAGACTATTTTTCTTAACTTGAGATATTACATATAGTATGAATGGAAAAATTCATTTTATATTGAAAGGACCGTTTCAACAGAATGTGTTCCAAATCCACTGGCAAAACTGTTTTACAAATTAAAACTTAGGTAAAGAAAGACCTGTCAGTCATTTTAGCACTTTCTTGGGGTCAACCTATCTGAGGCAGCTGCAAACCTACATTTAATGGTCATATATTTTCTTTCAAATCAGCTTTCCAAATGCATCTCAGAATGGACTATGACAATGGTTTAAAGCTTTATTCCCCTCTGCAGTTACAAGTCATCACAATACTGACTCTAATCAGGTTACTCTGCATCTGCCTGTCACAAATAACCTAGTAACAACTAAATGGATTGCCATAAATCTTTCAATTAGAATTTATAACTTTATTAGCACAATATTTTTTAACTGATTGCATTACTTTGAAGAGCAGCTTTCATTTACTTTGTCATTTGAGGGTCAAATGTGTACAATGGCTGGAAGCTGCACATACAATAGGAAGCCTTACTCCAACTTCGCAGCGGTCTCCAGACTTTCCTGTCTTCAGAGGCTATACCCAAAATTTTAAAGGAAGGCTTTGCTTGCTGTGTGGAGGTTGAATGGTGATACACCACTCGAGTAAACATGACCATGTTTCTTCATAACACGCAAGGGTCATACAGACACTTTTATGGCTATGATAAGGCTTTGTAAAAGACTAATTTGCCATTGGGTAAGTTTTCAAATGGCTTTATGTATTGGTTTTGTTTTTTTTTTTTGCATTAGGGTTGCTGAAATCCACACCAAGGATCAAGTTTCTACACAGGGGATAAGTATCAAGTGATATTCAGAGATCTTAACAAAAGTAGCTCCATGCTTCTGTATCTTGACTCATCAGGAAGGAAAAAAAAAAGCAAATGGCATCAGTTTCCTAAAAAAATCTGAGGTATTTGTTTCATTATTATACAAATACTGTGCATTTTCTTTGCTGAACTACAATAATCCCAAATAGCACGCATTATAATTAAGAAAAGGAAATAGCCTGAGCAGCTGATTTAGGTGAATATAATTCAGCCTTTTAAATTAAATACACTGATATACAAACACAAATCCAAGTTCTTATTTTCTACAAGACCTTTAGTCTTCTAGAATCTGTTGCAAAGCATCCCAAAGGAATGAAAGTTTACTGACCTATCCTGTGGCCCAGACTGCTAGTCTGAGCATTTGACAGTCAGTCAGAACTGTGACAGAACTAGTAACTATTCAGATTGAACTGCTCCCCTTCAGTCATTGCCATGATCATAACATCAAGCCACACTTCTTCCCTTCTCTGGTCAAGCCAGAAGTCCCATGAGAGTCATAGAAACACAGAGAATACTCCTGTTAGTCTGAAAAATCCAAGATCTACGTTTGCTATGACCTATTTGTCCAGTACTGCTTAAGTCACAAGCTAGCCCTCTCTTTGCTGCTACAGATTTTTATTAGGGAATAAGATACTCTTGGTTTATTTTCAGCTATTTAACATGTTTTAAAGACTCTTTCACAGATTTCAGGGAATTTCAGAGTTGGAAGGGACCTCTAGAGAGATCATCTGGTTCAACTGCCTTGCTAAAGCAATGTCTGCAAAATATTTCTAGCACTATTTCTTGTACTCAAGATAAGCACTAAAAACTTTAAAGGGGAAAAAATACCATCCCACTTAAATTAAGACTTCAACAATATACAACAAATGAAGTGTGAGCAAACACTGAACAAGCAAGGTACAAAAAATAACTAGGTACCATACATTTTGGGCACTGATTCAGACTGTGGTCCA
>VZTM01017889.1:0-20915 GCA_013400555.1 Jacana jacana | reverse complement strand
GAAATCACACTGTTATTAGTTTTCAAACACAGGCCATAAGGAGACAAAATAACTTCTGGTTGCTTCTTACTGAAGTGAAGTTTAGGAAAACTTTAAAAACTTCTTTCTTTCCAGTGAGGGTGGCAGAGCACTGGAACAGGCTGCCCAGGGAGGTCATGGAATACCCTTCCATGGAGGTTTTCAAGATCTGCCTGGATGCAGTTCTGAGTGATGTGCTCTGGGCAATCCTGCTTTAGCAGGGAACTTGGACTGGATGATCTCTAGAGGTCCCTTTTCCAACTCTGAAGTTCCATAAAATTTGTGAAAGAGTCTTTAAAATATATTAAATAGCTGAAAATAAACCAAGAGTATCTTATTCTCTAATAAAAATGTGTAGCAGCAAAAGAATTATTTTCTACACTAAAGCCATGTTAAAGCTCAAAAGAAGGCAGGAAAAAATAATAAAATAATATAACCAGTACTCGTGTATTGTCTAAAAACTACAATTTCTTCTGTTCAAAAGCACCTCCAAAGGGACCATAAAGAGAGTGGTTAAATTTCTTAAAAGCCAGTAACTTAGAAGGATAGGCCATTTTATTCAAACTGTTCATCATTAAGGAGATGTTGCTAGATTCTTTGTTGCTAATTCCTCTTCAGTTTTAGCTATAATTTATAAACCCACACCATTTCTTAGTACACAATTTCCTGTGGCTCCTGGATGGTGACAACCACGTAAGTGTCCACGTTTATCTATGTCGCATATATAGAATGCAAGCAATGCAGGCTTATGCCAGCCCGAGGACAAATGTAGAAGAGTTGGGAAAAAGAAAATACAAGCCACCCATATTGAGCTTTAAATCTGTCAGACGCAACCTGTGGCCTTATTTCACCCGGGTATGTCAGGATGAGAGAGCACAAGAATTTTTATTTTTTTAAATATACTTTAATGCATGTAATATTAGTAAAACACAGTATACTGAATAAATCCTAGGGCTAGATAAAAAAATTGCACACTCCTAGCATAATTTTGAGAAAGCTTTGGTTTTTCAGCTCTGAGTCTAAGAATTTAAGCACTGCATTCATTTTTAGAAAGATTTTTTATTTTTCCTCTCACCATTTAGGTGGGAAAGTACATTCATGCACTTAGACATTAAAGCAACAAGCATCATGTGCCCCAATAACTGTTAAAAACAGTTCTTTTTTTGTAAGACAAGTTTTCATTCTTAGGCCCACCAAAGGGCCTATCTAAAATCTAAGTCCATCTAAAAACTCAGTCAAAATGAACTCTATAAATTTATAATAATTTAAACAATTTTTTTCTCAATACAAATGTTATCTCAATATATAAAATTTAGTTTTAAGAAAAAAAGACAAAACTTAGGTACTTAATTTCCTTCCTGATTAAACTCCTCTTTCATTTAAAGCTACAAGTTTTTATCAGTTATGACTATATGTTTAAAAAGCTTATTTTTAACTCAAGACTATACAGCTGTAAAAGATGTACTTAGTGTACCTAAAACCTCATTAGATTGATCTGCATTATACTTAACCACTGAAATGGAAAACTAAGAATATTAATATGGCAGCTTTGACATCACCACAATTGATGCAAATTCTAGGGTCTAACTTGATAATTCCTGCATGCTTCCTCCAGTGAAAGAGCAGGACTATTGTCATATTATAAGTATACGTGTAGTTTAACCTTACTTCATTTTTGTAACAGGGAATTGTGACAAAGAACTGGAATTCATTTTCTAAAATAACACATCTTATGTGTCAATAAAAAGAAACAAGAGAAGTCAGGAGAATTAATGGGGTTGATTTTAAGTCAGAGATCTCAAAATTATATTATCAACTCTAAACCAAGTCAAATGCCAAATTTGTGTTAAAAGTCATTTAAAGTACCACATTTATTCTGCCACACTTTGGGATAATCTCCTCTAAATTCATGCCTTATAATTTTTCCCCTCTCAATATACTCAAAACACTTATCAAAAGAAAAACCAAGTAGGCAGTTGGAACGCGGGTGCCTATGCAGACACGGGAGAAAATAAGCAGCCATATGCATGTGAACTCTCTCTGGCTGAAAGAGCAACTTGAGTACAAAGCTGCACATGCAGTTAAACACTGACCATGTCCAATGGGTAAGCAGTGCTCTTATATCAACAGGAGCAAAGTATCTCACAGCTGCCTACTGTACTAGCATTACTTTAGCATTTCATATACTAGGCTTCACAAACTCTTTAGAGATAAAGAAGTATTGGCTAACAGGTTGTAAAATAGGGGTGGTAATACCTAGGAATCTGTAGCAGAAGAACAAACTGAAACTACAGCACTTTCTCATCAATTCTAATCAAAACCTGGAAGGAATATTAGTTAAAAGCAGAAAACAAAAATCTATAAGAGCAAATACTTTACACAATTGAATTACAAACTGAATAAAAAGAAGAAATTTTGTTCCCATGGTCTGCTTCTACAAAGCTTTAACTCAGCTTTATTTTCATTGTGATTGCATTTTGAAACCATGAAAGAACTAATGAGCTAAAACAGGATCCATTCATCAGTTAACTGATACAAGCATTGACTGCAAGGTTTGGGGCTGACTTATTCTAGCACAAGCTATAAAAACTGTAGTTTAATCCTCTGGAAAAGAAGAAAAAGAAATCTATAATTTTACCTCCTCTCAAAGCATCTTTCCCCTTTGGCTGCACATGACATTAAAGGTTTCACATGTCATACTTGTAAACTATTTGGAATTAAATGATTCCTCTATGGAACTGTTATATTAAATGGACGCTAAAGTTGCTTATGATTTAAAAGAAGGATAGAATGAGAAGACTCAAAAGTGGAAAAGCAGTACTCTCTTAAGCCTCCCAGAAATAAAGCCCATTAGATTAAGAACTGTAAGAATTAAAGGTTATGACTCCTTTGACCTTAAACATGACTATTGGCCCACTACAGAAATAAACCAAACAATTTTGATTCTACAAAAACATTTATTAATACCTCTAGTATTAATGGTATAATACCAACACAGAAGCTTTACTATGCCTTAAATGATGAAAATAACAGTTCTCTGAAAGCTCCCTCTCATCATCTTTTACAAAGTCCAGTGGGTTATAGATTAAAAGTCATATTTGCTCAAAGTCATGTACAACGAAACCCTGTTCTGGCTGTGTTGTCTGGACCACTTTGCAAGATGAAGAATAATGACAATAAATAAACTTGAAATTTCTACACTAATGCTAGATTTCACTTCATTACTACATAGATCATAATGCTCAATTGTATCTTTGAGGTCAATTCACAAGTTACTCTGACTTTGAAGGCAGATATTTGAAGGATCTTCTGTTCAGTGAACAAGTAGGCAAACCAGCAGAGTAATAGCCCTACAAGAAGAAGAGTGGAAATATCTTTAGCTTAATAAGATATAAATAAAAATTACAGGAACAAACAACAACATAAAACACTGAGGCGATGAATCTCAAATATTAGAGGAAATTTTTGAGGAATAACTTCTCCAACATGACAGCCACTGTGATTTTGCTAACCTTGAAAATACTCAAGAGTCTTCGTCATTCACTGGATGTCTCGGATATCCTTCTGTTTTGTCACAAATTTCAATCTAAGAGGTCTGATTTCTGTAACCTAGAAGTGCAGCAGTGCTCCATCATCATCTGGGCTTGCTCACAGTAATTTCATGATTGGACTCAAGACACAAACTTAATCTTAGGTAGCCTATCAATCATTAATAATAAGATTTTCTGTGTAGCAAGAATGAAATTAAGAGGTCTCTAAAAAGATACGTTTCAATATAAATTTGCTAGTTTTACACTTTAAAAATCATTATGTATTTTCTGCCTTAGAAATGTCCTGTTACTCTAAAGCCAAAGCTCCTCCAAATCTGAAAAGCACTTTTATTTCTTAGAACATTCCAGGAAAAGACAAATATCAGTAAATTACAGCTTTGTAAATTACTAAGCTTGCTTCTGACACTAGCACGCTTTTTAATGGTTGGTACTAAGGAGTTGTTGTTTTTTCTTTTTTGTGTCAAAAAAAGATGATGCCCTTCTAATTTCTGTGGCATCTATCAATCCTGAACACATTTCCTATACCTAGATCCATGATCACACAGGTAGCTGAGCGTGTTATCGCTCAGGCAAATGTGTTACGAATGCTCAGATGATAAAGCATGCTAAGGCTGGATGTCAGAGGTGATGAAACTGATAATCTATCAGTAATTTTCTACCCACCACAACAGCTCTGACCCATTGAACTAAATGAAAGTATTTAATCACCAAATAGTCAACTGATCCAAGAACACCACAGGATAAAGAGAGTGTCCTGAGAAAGAGAAGACATACACTACCTAAACCACTGTCACAACCAGAAAAGTGTATCAGCTCAGCATCCTACCTACAGAGACAGATTTAACTTGAAATCATATTATAGCAAAAAAAATTTTATGACAAAGTACAAAACTCCTCTTGTAACATCTTGGCAAACTGTCTCAGCCTGTTTCTTCTTCTAAACAGATTAGGTTAAAAACACACAAAACCCCCTCCAATGACTCAGACAATCAAGGAATCGTAGCCCAAACAACACAGGATACAAGCAAAAGGTGCTGATTTCATAGTAGGCTTTCCAGCACCTTTATGGATGATGTATTCTGCCTCTGGTCTGATGGCTGCCAGCTTCATGACTAAGAAGAATAGCAGGCCAAATCTTGCACCCTTCACAGAAGTCTTAGCAAAATTTTCCTGACGTATAAAAAACTGATTGCATAGGAAGAGGCACTTTCCCCAGGTGTTCCTATGGCAAAACAACATGCCTCCCCAGCACTGGGTTATTAATGTCTCATTTTCCTGATGTTTTGTGTTGGCAGCCATGACAGAAAGCTTTGAACTTGTTTATTCACACTTGTTTAATCCTGTCTCCACACAGCACATCACAGCCTGGTGGGGCTTGGAAGATGGATGAGTGAAACCAAGGCCACGAGGGGGTCAGGGTCATGGTGTCGCTGGATCTCATTAACTCCATCACTCACTGTAGCAGGCACTTCAGAGGTCACCTCAACTGGGGAGTTTGGGATAGGCAATGGAAAAACGGCTGGCACAAGTATACATATATTCCCTGCAGTTGGTACTACGTATGGACTCAAGTACTGACTTTTGCTAACATTGCTCCTTAAGTTCCTAGGGTTGTTTTCAGTCTACTTGGTTAGAAAAAAAACCAAACCACCAACAACTTTTTTTTACAAATATCCAATAGGTGTCACAGCAGAAGCACAAAGGCTAAAGAGAGGACCAGTCAAATAAGAAAAAAAATATCAATTTAGTGTTTCTCCTGTAGTATTTGCATATGTATTGGACTAATTGAAAGGGAGCAAAAAGAATGCACTGTCATAGGCTGACTAATATACAATGAGAGTGGATGGAAAAACATACATTTTGTACTGTAGGTATATTACTTACACTGTGTGTGTCTGACAAAGAAGCTTCTTTGAAGCAGAGTGACAGATGATAATAAAACCCCTAAACTGTCCATTTCATGAGGAATTTTTGTGTGCATCAATGATAGAGCCTACCTTTAAAAAGATATATAATTATAGTATATATGTATTTCCCACATATATGCATATATATTTTAAAATTATAATATATAAAATATAGATATATGATAGTTAAATAGCTGTATACTGTACAGGTCATAAACAATATTGACAAGACTTCATTATAATTTGAAATTTTCCATTCTTAGAATGTTAGCAAATAAATAAATACGTGGTTAGTAAACATATTGCACATTATATACTGTTTGTTCACCAGTTCTGGATGTCACTCATAGGAACTCAACGACATGTTGATACAAAACTCTTCCTTTCTCATAGTTTTTAACTTCTACTTTTCACATCCATTCCTTGTAATGAACCATTCTGCAAAAGTGAACTTATTTCCAAGAGGGATGAAAATGAGTATTATTAAACTATCTTAAAGCACATCTGCAGCACTGGAATGAAACAACTGTGAAAGGTGTTTGATGTGACAGAAACCAAGTTCTCATTTGTTCAACATGCAGGTGTATAATGATAAAAGTGACATTTAAATCTAGATCTGCCCATATGCACAGTGTTTTTATGATAACCAGTCAAAATATTTTGATAAATGGCAAAATTAACCAGTAAATTACATAAAGAATAGACAAAGATAAGCTTTTATTTTAGCAAGTTAAAAACATGTCCTTACAATCTGACCAAGTTAGTTGATAAGAAAATTCAGATTAAAAAAATGCAGGGCTCTCTCAAATTCCCCATTTCCAGTTTACTCTACATGTAAAAAAGCATGGGCTTCAGTGGAGATATCATTTCAACTAATGACACTGGTAGGGAAAGAAGTAATTTTACAGTAATTTGCAGATCAAACTATAACACTGATGCTCATTTTATGTTGGGGTTTGTTTCCTTTTTTGGAGGATGGGGAGGGGTGGGTTAGGAAGCAAAGGATGGTAGTGTTTGGTGATTTGGGGTTTTGGGATTGTTTGGTTTGCTTTTTATTTTGTTTTTGTAAAATGCTAATTTCTTAGAGACAAATGAAACCTTTCTGTTTGTATTTCTGCAGTTTCTTTCCCTATGGTCTAAATTCTGAAAAGTTTATTTATACTAAGTGCTCCTGAGGGAGTGGGGTTTTTTCACATTTTTCAATAAGATTGATACAATCAAAGTTCACACAATACATATAAAATATATTAAAAAGTCCAAAATATATAGGAACTAATACATTTAGGATCAGATGTTGCTCAAACAGGAACATAATCTGAACAAAAGAATGCAGAAAGTCACCTGATTTTTATAGAAGACAGAGGGAGGTAAATAAAATGAAGACTTATCCCTCATGTTCCTAAAATATCATACTAGCAATCAAAATATTTGGCTTCTGCTCCTGGTTCTTCAATCAACATGATACACGACTTTGAACAGATGCCTCTGAAGCTCAAAAGAAAATATGACGTATGTTCTGTATTGCCACCACTGACTTCTAGACATGCATCTCTAGGAGTGGAATTTACAGGTTTGAGTCAGGTACTTAAGCTGCTTTTACAGTGGAATAAGAATTGCATATATGCAAATTGGATGGATAGGGCTCTAAAATATGTATCTTTGGCAACTAGAGTAGCTTAAATCACATTTCTCAACTGAATGTTCAAACTGCAGACTACTTATCTCCCCTCTCCAACTATTTAAAGAGCAAACAATTTAGTCAACCCAAGAATTAGACTGCTTGAGGTAGTTGTTGATCCTATATTTGAAATATAAAAGAAATACAAGAGAAGATAGTTAAAAACAACATAGTTCAAAAAAGCAAATACCTTCCAAAAAAAATTTCAAGCTAAATTTTTGCATTTTATTCTTTAGTAACCAAGACGCTTTTCTAGAAGAAAAAGCCATCCTAATATTTCTTTAAAAGGTTCGTTTAACTTTACAGTTTGCTTCAGTAACTTCTAATTTACACCCAAACCTCATTCTCATATTGTCTTTGTGACCAACTTAATTGTAAAATGTTTTAAATATTCTGTATGGCAAGAGAAAAGTGAGGTGTAGAGAAAGAAAGGAAACTCTTAACTCCATGTACACATCTCCCTCATAAAGACAACATTTCAGTAAAGATAACAAATATCTTAATGACTAAGGTGACACTATTTTATCCACACCAGGTGCTTTCAATTACTACAGGTGAAGAGTTTGCATCTATCATGGAAACAAACTGAAAGCCGTCCTGAGCTAATTTCTTTCTTCCATATAAAATAAAAACTAAGAAATTTTATATAAGTACCTCAACAGGACTCTTCTGGACAAAATGTAGGAATTCTTACATTCTAACGATACCTAAAGTTCTGTTTAATATCTGTCTCTGCTCAAATACAAAGTGATTGTTATTATCTGTAGCTTTAGGGGTTTATGATACTGTCAGTCACCTAGTGCACCATGTATATAGCACTCAATAATTAATTCCAAAAGTTGAAGTCAGAGGGCTGCAATAAATTCTTTTGTTCTTTTTCCATGCCTACATTCTTCTAAATTGTACTTGTATGTCTGCACATACACAGCAGATGAGGAACTTTTTGCATAAATTATGACCTAAAAAGTAATTTGAAATATTAACCAATGTAAGTTCTTCTGCAAGTTTGCTACTCACCTTATCTGCTTAAACTGGGGCCTTTTTTCCTCAGTCTCTCATGTATGGATTAGTGTTTAGAGACTGTTACAGAAGCAAAATGAGAGTCAGTGAAATTATTTCCTTCCCACAAGCAATATTCACATGGCTCAACCTTGCTGGGTTAGTATTCTTTTCATAGGCTGACAGAAACTTGTTTCATTCCCATTTATTTCATCAAACGTTTTTGCATAATGAGTGAGCAAGAAGCAGATTCAAGTCCTCCAGCAAGATGCAGCTGGATTAGGAAATCACCAATTTTGAACACCAAGGCCACCTTCTACTTTGGCATACAAGATTAGGCAACAAGCACAGCAGGATCACACTGAACAAGCACAACTGCATGACACTGAAGACTAGTGTAGAGGATGCTAGATTAAGTGGAATAATCAGAAGAGCAAGGTCATATGCTTTTGAACTGATCACAGGGAAGTTTACAATAAAGTAGAAGCTCATCTGTTACAAATTATAGAGGAAGAGAAAGATCTGCACCAGATTGCCATAGAATGACTATGAGCTACAAAATGCTTAAAAGAAGAGTTAAACACAATCACAGGACTGATAGATAAGGGAACAGTGAAAGTAGTTACTAATATTAGTTCATAATGCACAGCATACAACTCTTGAAATACTATATGCAATCTCAGAAAATGTATGCAGACTACAACACCTGAAGAATGACTACTAGGATCAAGCAAATATTTTCCAAGAAAACACATGAGCTTTTCTTGTTTAACTTAGCAATAACAAAGATGAGAAGCGATCTCAATGTGGTCTATAAATATAAAGGAGGGAAAACAACTAAACTTAAGGAAAATCAGATCACAAGAAGAAGCATAAATGAAACATTTACATTTATATTGGAAACATTAGAACTATTTTTCTCACCGTTGGAAGAATCTATTTCCAAAGTATCAGTATACATTCACATCATTCCTGCTTGGAAAAAAATCAAGCAAGAGGAGTGGATCAAAACCCCCACTTCATTTCACACATAAATTCAAAATTTTAGAAACTTATTCAAAGTATAACATCTGTGGCAGCATTTTAATATATAAATAATAATATATATATGTATGTATAAACCATCTACCAATCTGACCCTAACAATTACTGCTAATTGCTATAGTAATGAACTTTATTAGAATTGAGGTCATGCAACATTTGCAAAGTAATGGTCTGAAGTACCACTTCAAATGAGTGCTTCTTTTTAAGCCTATCTGATATCACAGAATAGTACAGCACGTTCGAAGCATATGCCAGCAATAGCTGATATTTAAATTAGCAGTCAAACATTACTTATAGGCTCCTGAGTAAAGGGAACAGAGTTGTTAAGATGCAGTATGATCTTGTTCTCCTTCACTCCCCAGATGAACTAAAAATCAGAGAAATGTCAACCAAAAAAAAAAAAGTCAGTATATGATGACACACACACTAGTGGATCAGCCAACAGCTAATCTCTTTCAAGGTTTCTGTAAAGTCATCAGTCGTTCCTTAGCTATCACATTTTATCAGTTAGAACATTCAAAGATATGTAAATAGCAGGATTTGATTTAAAAAAAAAATTTAAATAAAATCAAAGGGAATGGGAAGAAGGTAGCCAGTATAAAAATCAAATGAGGAAACGTGCAAAAAAATTAGAAGCTGAATAAGATCTGCAAAGTGCACTGCAAATAGCTTCTAAAATCATAACACTGAAAGATCTCTTTTAGGTGGGGAAAAGGGAGAGATCCTGAGCAGAAGAATTCAAGGAATAAAATAGGGATCCCACAGAAAGGTTAGGGAACCCATTTCTGGATGTTAGGAACTATTTCTACTACAGGAACAGTGGGGATGATACTAGACTGTCCACAGTGCAAGAGACCACACTACAAAGACATTCTATCTTGTCCTGAAGAACTTAATTCAAATAGTGGAATCAACTTCCAGCTGATAAGGAAATTTTACACTGGGGTGGTGTACCCTTCTTGACACGCATAACCAGCTAAAATTAAATGCTCACAACGAACATACTTCTGGTACCCAAGCCCGTTTGTTTTGTGTGAATCTGCACATCTCTTTAAAGATCATTGTGCTGTGAACACCAACCACAAAATGAAGAGTAAGGAAAAGAAAAGATAGAACAAGAACAAAGTCTGGAGAAACCTAGAGGCACTGTCCAGCTTGATATAACAACTAAACTCGATCTACCATCAGTGTGGGAGCTCTGAAGTGGTGAGAGTCTGTTCCCTTTACTCAGGAGCCTCTATGTAATATTTGACTGTTAATTCAAATATCGGCTATTGCTGGCACATGTTTCAAACATGTTGTACTATTCTGCGATATCAGAGCTTTTTTAGCCCTGAACTAAACATTTAAATCTGCACATCCAGGTGAAGCTCAAAGGACAAGAAACGAAGATGTAGTAATGAAGTCACCTGTCTAAACCCTAGTGAGTGATGATGGGAAGTACTGGTTTTGTCCATGTTGAAGGCATCAATGCTGAAACACAAGCTCAAACAGTTTGTGAGAAATGTGTTAAGGACGGGAGACACAGTCTAATTTATACCAACAAAGAGCACCTCTACCACAAAAATTCTAGTTCACTCTGGCTACTGATACAACAACCACAACCTCTCAAATATCTAGGTTTCTTTTCCCAGGTGAATGCAAAAGGAGTAGAAACACACGCTCAGCTAAAAGCTAAACTAAAAAAGTAAATAATCATAACTACTTTTTTGCCTCAAAAGGAAACTTTGCAATGGCACATCGGTCAGATCTTTATTTATCTGATACTACTTCACTCACTGGTATTTATTAAACTCTTCAATTTCTAATAGCAAAATGATGCTTTTCAATGTCTTGATATAGTTTATCCACAGGAGCACAGACTCCATCATTTACATTTCTACAATAATTACTTCTGTCTTGCTGAGAGCAAAAGACTGCCAGCTCAGACAGAAAGCTTTTCACACTCTCTTTAGAAAGATGAGGGTGAGAGTGGCATAAGTAAATGAACACAATGTGCTCTCTGGACTTGAATGTAACTCCAAAACAAATCAGATTTTGAAATTACCAGTAATAGAATTAATAACAATTTTTATCTTTAAGTCATGTTGGACAGAAACTAGATGAGAAAAACCATCCACCCATTTTACAGCCACATATATTGTGCCCTTTTTTCATTCTGTTTTACAGGTGGTCTTTACCATGACAACCTCAAAGGAAATTATTAACTCCATTATTGTGAACATATTGTAGCCTTTTGCACATGCTCCAGCAAATAGCCATTAGCATTAGGATACAGAGATGATCGCATAGCATGTATTTTATATCTCTCAGCTTTTATTCAGTGAATATTACAACATATCTGTTTTATTCCTAAAACTACTGGCTCCTGTCTTATGCTTGCTTTGGAATACACCTGTGACTCCTTACACTAAACTCAGTGTACTACTATAACCTCTTTTGTTACAGATAAAAACATAATTCAGTTTTGGATCTAACATAAACAGGATTATTATGTTTGGAGAGTGTTCCAAAGCCTGCTATTCAAGCAATCTGTGACATATAAATAATGCAAGACCTCTTCTTTCTCCAAATGACTCCAGTTAAAGCACGGACTCAGAAAGATGGAAGCCCGAATTTACACTGCCATTACAAAATTCAATCTATTCCTGGTTCTCCAATTGAATTATGACTCAGAGTCTTCCACTGTTTTCTATTAGCACCAACCCACACAATTCTACCCTTTGCCAACCAATGCAGGAAATAATCTTATTGGTGAATATTCCTGAGGTTTTTTTATTATATTAAAATGGCAACAAATCCCAGCTAATCTGAAAAGCCTCATGTTTTCTTTTAAAGGAAGGTAAGGTAGAAAATTGGTCTTTTTTCTCTCCCTTGACCCCTGACCTTTGAACCACAACCTCCTTGCTACTAAAGCATTCAACACCTCATTTAATCTCTCTTCACTGCATTGGCACAGCACTGGAAAAGGAAAAGAGAAAAAAATAATCTGGGGACTTCATCAATTTTTCATGAATTTTCATTTAGGCCAAAGCCCCCTCTTACAGTGGTCGATAGATCAAGCTGCTGTCACATATTTAACACCTGGGGCTACAGCTGCTATCTCTTGGGGCTGCCACCGACTCAGGCTAGATCAGAGGCAGCCTGACTCAGTGTGAGGACCCTCATGCTCTTTCTCGTGCTTACATGTGGCGCCCCAGTGCTTGCAACTGAAATCCTAGCTAGGGTCACTATTGCAAATGTGTCTCCTGATATTCCCACTGGAAAACTCCACCGCCTAGGCTCAATCGTGGCAATTCCAACATTGTGAAAAACTGCTTTTATTTTAAAACTTCTGGCTTTCAAATATGGAAGCAGTTTCATGAAAGATCAAACTATTTTAAGTCAACGTCCCTTTCTAAATCCCTCCCAAGGAAATCTGAGCATATTTCTAATAATGCCAACCCTTGTTCAATTTCAATAAAAACATTCTAATACACAAACTGAAAAGAATGACATTTTACTCTCTTGAATACCATTCTTTGTAGTTGTTTTAGGACTAGAACATTTATTTTTAATGATGTAACCATAAAATATACAAATACTATATCAGAATTTGCCACATACACTGTAGAAGAATGGTTTTGTTTCTGGCATTAGCATTATTTTTAGCTTCTGAGGAAGCTCCTACTGAAAAAAGTAATCCGCACAAAGCACGCCATGGATTAATGCAGAAGAATGAAACAGAATGAGTCATATCCATCCTAAACTCTGTCTTCAAATAAAAACTTCTATTGCTTCCTAAATGTCTTGTGGATTAAAGACCTTTTAAATTAAGGCAAAAAAAAAATTCTGAAAGCATGTTTTGTATGTTAATGTTTTATAAAGAACTTCCCATATCACAATTCTTTGCAGTTTCACTGGCACAGAGAAACTTTTCTGAGGACATATTTCAACACAAAAATAACTGCTCTTGATTGCATGCACGTGCTCTGAATAGGCATGGATTTAAAAGCTTAAACGCTTTGGATGGGCTGGTACCTAAATTCATCATGTTTGGAAAAGGTGTTAACTGCTACATGATCAAAAAGAGCTTAGGGACTTCAGCAATTTGCAAAAATTACTCCAAAAACCCCAGGGGAAAATGATTCTAAATGGTCTACACTATGCTCAGAATCACCATACGCCCCAACTGGATTTCACTTGTGGGTTTTAATTCTCTCTTTGCATATAAATATCAATGTATCAGAACATTTTCAATCCCACCACTTCTCTGGCAGGTGCCCAAGGTGAGGTGGGGGAGAAGCAGGGGGAAGGTGGAAGAGGATGCACCACAGTTAACACTGTTGATCACCTGAATGCATAAGCATGAGCCTGCTTAATAAGTAAAAAAACCTTTTTCTTCGTAAATCATTTAAAAGTTGCAAGTGCACATTATTGGCAGCTGACAATTTAATAAGCAAAGTAAAACAACTACTGATTTATTTATTTTTTTTCAGTAAAACAGCAGCCCTGAGCATTTTAAACATATAAAAGGTATCAGTTTGTCTCTAATGGCACAACTTGAGGCCACCTACATTCAGATAATAATCCACACCCCTGTTGTCAACAAAGGACAACCGTTCTTTTTCTGGTGATGAAAACAGCTTGGCTTAGTGTGGAAAGAGCAGTTTTCAACACCATTACAGATAGCACAAGTAAGACCCAAGTGCGTGCAGCTGTCCCAGCTCCCAGGGACAGGACTGCAGTATCCAGGCAACTCAACAGTTTTCAGCAGCAGTTAAACAGGTGAATGTGGACTCCGTGTTGACAACAGGCTATCAGCAACAACTCATTTCCCTAGCGTGCAAATGGGCTGCTACAGACCTGCCCATTTTCTTCAATCTACAACCACTGACATTAGAAAAGCAGCCTTAATATAACTGTGTTCTGAAAGTCACTTGAAAACTTTATTTACAACCAAAAACCATATTAAGAAGTGTCTCAAAACCAAGAGAAAACCAGGTAAGTTTTGCTATCATCCTCCAAAGGATGCCTTGATACACATCAAGCACTGCCATGTGCTTTTAAAACCACTGAACATAAAATAAACCAAATCTTGAAAATTAAGTAAACGAGATGTACGCATTACCTACATTTTTCTTTTTTGATGAAGACCTTCCTGTAACCACACCCACAGTATGACTCAAGAAAAGAACAAGCACTGTTGAAGTGGAACAGGGAATGCCTGCATTTGACTGCTAAACCGTTTAACTGGGAACTGAATCAGTTAAATTTCTAAACTATGAGAACAGTAAAATAAACTGGTGTCAGGTGCATGTTGCTATTGCAAAATCTTTGGCTATGGTTCCAAATCTCAGGTTTCACCTTCTACGGCCCTGCTCTAAAATACCTCTGGAGAATAAAATACAAATTTACTATTTTTAATGTCTCCTACTATCTCCTACAAGTGTCAGGATGAGAGGTAACAGTCTTAAACTGAGGGTAAATTTAGACCAGGTATTAGGAAGAAATTCTTTACTCTGAGGGTGGTGAGACACTGGGACGGGTTACTCAGAAATGTGGATACCCCATCCCTGGAAGTGTTCGAGGCTAGAATGGATGAGGCTTTAAGCAACCTGCTCTAGTGGGAGGTGTCCCTGCCCATGGCAGGGGGCTCTTTAAGGTCCTGTCAAACACAAACCATTCTAACATACAGTTCATGCCCGCCAGCTACAGTGGTTAAAACAGTAACTCCAAAGACTAGAGACTTAGTAAGAAGACTCAGCAGTCAATGAAGTAAGAATCAGTAAAAAACTACAAAATATAGAGCACATTTAAACTTCAAAATTATCAGTCACTTTGATGACTCAAGTTATAACTTGAACAATCTTCTGAAATTTGACAGATGTCTGAATCTAAACAGGACTGCAATAAAGATAAATAAAAACAAAGTGTTTGGCCTCTCCTGTAAACAGTTTAAAAGCTACAGGTAAAAAGACAGAAATAATCCAGTAAATTTACCTAGAATCATACTCACCCAGATTTCTGCCTTCCTTAAATTGGTCATCTTCTTGATTCATAAATACCTAACAAAACTGAGTAAAATTCTGTGATGCCTTTATTGGCAGATACACATTTACTCATGCCTTCTATTTGTACTGAAATTGTTTTCCTTTTTCATTTGAAACAGTTCTGAATCTAGTTTATGACAAGTGGAAGGTCATCAACAAATCTGTTCTACTTGGCTTACAGCATGATCTAAATATCTCAAAAATGGTATTTTCTGCAATTTCTGAGAAGACTGAAGCCTCAAGATCACATAACTCTAGTTACAAAAGACTTCAGACTGTGTCAGGAGTAAAGACTTCTATGTTTGTTTGTTTTTTTTTCTCCTTTAAATGAACAGACCTTCCAATATGTCCTTAAATCAACTCTTTAACACTTAAGCAATACAAGTTTGTGGTAAAGCCCTACTTCAGGCAAACACATTTCAGCGAAACTACTGGCAGATGAGGACTGTAAGGGGAAAACTGAAGTCCAGCAGGAGAAGAACATTCACAAATCTACTACAATACTACTATGAGGCACCTCTATGTGAAGATACACAGCTACCCTTGGTTGATATTCTGAATACAAAGGGGAGTGTTTATTCAGGTCATACAATTAAGCATTAAAAAAACAACATGCAACACACTGTAGCTTACATATGATGACCTTGTTTGCTGTGTGAATATAATGGATGTCTCTGCTAATTCTAGTGGAAGCTGATCATGCATGCCGGGTGGTCTCTGAAAGAGCCGTGACAACTTCTCGGTTAAGACAAAGAGAATCGATGAAGAGTAAGACTGCCCTGGATGATATGAGAAATGGCCAACAATTTCACTTGCCATTCACATAATGAATGAGGCCTGCATGAGGTTTATGATGGAGAAGCATATATTGAGGTTTCCAGCAGTACAGAACATGAGTCACCAAGAAGCTGTCTGCTTCTGTTGAGGTAACAGATGACTAGATAAAGAGAAACAGACAGTACACCTTGTATTAAATGATAGGTATTTTTCCACGTTACTCTCAGTATAACCAACTTTAGTCATAATTTAAAAATTAGATTAATCTTCAAAGGATGATTAGCCTTTGTCCATGTTTGTGCCAATCATGATTATACTGGCTAGAGCCTTGAGTGTAAATCATGTTCTGTACAGTCACTGCTACTCCATGAATATATGTAAAACTGCCTTGACTAAGAGCTATAGCTAATGACAAAATGCCATACTTATCTACCTTTGCTGTCTCCCAGATTGCTGACTGTGTGCAAGTGCTAGATGACAGCATAAAATCAACCATAGAGTTTTACGCAGTGGTAATCATATGAAACTACTTACATGCCACTTCCAGAGATGCATTACGACTCACAGCTTCTCCAAGATAGTTCCTTGCTACGCAAACGTAACTTCCTTCATCAGGTTTACTCCTGCGTCCATGCACGATACGTAAGAAAAATAAAGATCCGCTGGGCAGCAGCATGCGATGGGAGCGCGGATCATCCTTGTCTGTTTCCACTCGCTCACCATCCTTGTACCATTCAATAGTAGGAGATGGCCTTCCTTCAGCTTTACAGTTCAGAGTTGTTGGCTCTCCTTTAGAGACTATCACATCTGAAGGATGTTCAACAATCCGTGGTGGAAAGTCCTCCTGGCGGAGACGAGATCCTAGAGAAAAAGAAAAGCAGAGAATGGGGAAAGAACAATTTATTTTAACATTAGGCTTTGCAAAAGAGTTCTCACGGGTTATTTTTTTAATGCCACAAGTTGCAGGAAAAAAATAAAATTAAAACCTGTATACATCTGATACTGTTTTGTCTGGTATCAGAGACTGTATCAACAAACACTCTTACCACCCATCAGTTAACAGTTCTTTGTAATTTTACATTTATGCTTTGTATCCATTTCCCACAAACAGCCCAGGTATGGAAACAGAAGAAAAAATATGACAAAACAAACAAACAAAAAACCTCAACTGAAAAATATTCCTTCCTTCATAAATTTTGAATACAACAGTTGGCAACTTTAACTGTTCAATGTGCCTGAAATTATTCATGAACCTGTTTTTTTTATTTGTTAACCTCAAATATCAATGTCACTTTAGACATTTTCAGTGGATTGCATGCATATACATACAAATATAACATAGGCATACATGTTCTTGAAAGTGCATTGCAAACACCAGTGTCTCAGAAATCATTGTAGGTCCATTTCCCTTTTTCTTCTCTCCACATTCATCCTTCACTTTGCTTTTTGGTGTTGATCATCTTTTATCTGCAAACGTACTTTCTAACCTATTTGCAGTATCCCTAAATTCCTACCAATACTGTATCACAATGCCAGTTACATGGTTACTGAGAGTTGAACATCTCCAGCATTTCTACACAGGTATCTAACCAGGAATCAGGAACCTTGGATTATACCTGAGTGTGCACCAGCAGCTCAGTCTGAGCACAGCATGCCTTGGAAAGAATGGGGGCGGCGGTTCAGTACTAAGGTTAAGTAAATAAATGTTTCCCTCCGTCACCGGGGAGTAATACAACGCAAAGCACCTCCTTCTTTCCATTGCCCACCAGAATACATTTCTTGTCTTTACAGTACTGATAATGAACATGTCATCATTAAACCTTCAAACATCAGGCCTACTAGGTATTCACAATACATTTCTAAAATACGACTTTTGTACGCTATACAATAGCAACTTTGTGAATTGCCCTGCACTTTTCTGTGCAGTCACTTTGACAGAGTGTTGTTCTGCCTTTCGCTGTTTCCTTTACACTCAGTTGCCTTCCCACTGCCTGGGGCAGAGAAGCAGCAGAGCCTGAACATTGCCCTGCACTTTCTTCAACAAATCCTTACTCTGTCACTAAGTCCTGGAATAAGGAAGAGAGGTGCTGGTGGGGGAAAGATCTGATAGAAGTAAGCTACATGGAAGAGCTTTATGCTGGGTCCATCATGCTGGAGAAAGCCCCTGTGCCAACCTTTCATTGCAGCCTTTACAATGCGGTGCAATTTCATTAAGGCAAGACATAGGATCCCAAACCTCCACTGAACTCTTGTCAAAAAGATTCAATGGAATCACAACACTAGCTAAATTTCGCAATATCCCTTTTCTGAAAAAGACAATTCTTTCACAATTATTACACTTCTCATGGAGGCTATTAACAGACAAACTGTAGAAATGCAAGAACAGTGTCCCTCAACAGAAAAACCAAAGTCAGCGCTCCTAACTTGAGCATCAGTCATTCAGACGCAGTTCATTACTGCATATTTAGTCTGGTTATATTAGCTTTAACAAACAGTTTTTCTGCAACAAACACATCACAATAGTTCATGCCTCACCATGGTTTCTCTTAAAAATGAAGTCAGCTCTCCTGTTAGTACAAATAATTTTTTCCAGCATGGATCCTGAACATCCTTTGAGTGGAGCTGCCGTGCTGGTACTAATGAACTGCATTTCTTAAATACAAGCTGTAGCAGCTTCTGTAGGTTTGCAGTCTCCATTTTCTGATCAACAGTTTTGCTGAGTCATAGAAGCAAAACATCAGTATCTTAATTATATTCTAGGCACTACTTATTAAATAATATTGTCAATGCCCCATTTACTCCACAATTTATGAGGAAAGGAGTAAAGATCCATACTACAGAGTGAATCCACCTTTGGACTCCTCCTTTACTAACATTCAAGTCATTAAACTAAGGCTTTGCCATTGCAATAAAGTGTTATACCACTGCTTCACAAATGGACTCTTACAGTGGCTACCAGATTCTATTACTAGTATACCAAAGGTATCCATAATCTGAACTGCCAGTACACCAAAAAACACAATTTATACTTAAGTACAGGTAAACTTAGAGCACATTTAGAAAAGAAATATGTATTTTATCAACATAAAAACATTTAAAAGAGAGATCTCAAGGTGCTGGAATGAGTTCAGAGGAGGGCAATGAAGCTGGTGAAGGGCCTGGGGCATAAGTCTTATGAAGAACAATTGAGGGAGCTGGGACTGTTTAGTCTGAGAAGGAGGAGGCTGAAGGCAGACCTGATCACCCTCTACAACTGCTTGAAAGGACATTGTAGAGAGGTTGGTGCTGGTCTCTTCTCACAGATAATTAGTGATAGAACAAGAGTGAATGTCTGCAAGCCGCGGCAAGGTAGGTTTAGGCTGGCCGTTAGGAAAGAATTCTTCACAGAAAGGTGGTCAGGCACTGGGGAATAGGCTGCCCAGGGAGGTGGTGGAGTTGCCATCTCTTTGTTTAAGAGTAGATTAGATGTGGTATTGAGGGATATGGTTTAGGTGAGAACTTTATAGAGCAGGGCTGATGGTTGGACTCGATGATCCCAAGGGTCTCTTCCAACCTGAATGATTCTATGATTCCATGAAAATCTAACACCAGAATTTGCAGTGAAAAAAGGAACTCTAGACCATGCTCCCATACACAACATTGAAAAAGACTGAAATCACTATTAAGTAAAGGATTAAAAATTCCTCAGTACATAGGACTGAAAAAGCAAACTCCATACATTGACTAGAGACATACGTAAAAATCTCCACAGAAGTCTACGAACTTACTTTATTCCTTATTCTGAAAAGAAATAAATAAACCCCCACTAGTTACGTTAAGAAATTCCTACTAACAGCACTGAAGAGAACACCAATGCTGAGGTATTTGAGACTTTAGAGACTTAAGTCAGAAAATAACATATGCAGCATTTTCATATATGGTTAGCAGTGTAACAAAATTAGTAGCAAAAAATGCAAAATGAAAATGCAAATTATTAGGTTTCTTATACACAAAAGTTTGTTGACAATGTTCAAAACTCAAAGTAGTACCTTTTACAGAAAATAACAGCCTGTGTGCTGTTTTGAAAATGGTACATAAAGAGTTCTCACATAAAGAGTTAAACCTTCTACCTTTTACAGCTGAATTTCAAAAGCCCTCCTCAGGTTGAGGTAGGACTAATTCTTCCTCTTCAGTAATAATGTTTATCACAAAACTAACGTTTACCTCACTCTATCCTAATTATCAATTTGTGCACATTGACCAGGCTGAGATCTGGACAGCAGAGACTATGCCAATCAGCAGGGAGAAAGGCTAAGGAGGTGTTCTGAGGGAGGCTCATGCCACACATTCCTGTGATGGCTAGGTGTACCTTCAGCTATTTAGGGCTGCAAGTTATTTCCTTCAACATGCACTTAAAAGGGGGGAAGAAAAACACACATAAGTCAATCACAGAGCACAGTATACTCTCCCCTTCAAAACTAAACTGAGCGCCAACAGCTATTCCAGAAGGATATTTTGATTTAGAAAGAACAAGGAAAACCAAAAACTTGACTCCATGGCCTCTTTTCTGGCAGACATAGACTCTGCCTATGTGCCAGAAAGTGACAGCCTCAAATGGTGTTCTCCTAGCTCAGTTTTGATTCTTCCATTAAGGCTCATTGCCATCCCACCTCCCAGTACTCTTACAAATGTAACCTAATTTAGAAGGAGCAGAAAAATTATTAACCCACCAAGCTAACTGGGCAGAAGATGATACTTTTCCTTTTACTGGAGGGTGAAATAGAACAATGATCTACTCAAGATAAGTGGCTGCACCAAAGCAGGCATCTGGCATTGTATCCTGGAATTCTTATGACACTTCCTTCTCCATTCTTCCCCTCAAGAATTGTCAATACAGAACTATCTCATGCATGCATAAAGAATGCAAATA
>VZTM01017888.1:1211061-1239755 GCA_013400555.1 Jacana jacana | reverse complement strand
ATCTAGTTCTTCTGACTCGTTTTTCTCATGCAGATTTAGGTAAAAATTTGCATCAGAGTCTTACTTTGTTCAGGGAATAAAAAGTTAAAGCTCTTTCTTATGAGTAGATGCAAATATCTACAGAGTGTATAGTTCTCCCAGGAAAACACTAAACTTATTAAACCCTTTGCAGCCCTGGTTGANTAGTTCATAGGATTTGTGATCTTTAATCACTCTGGCATGAAAGGGACACTGTATGGTTGTTAGAAATCCTGGCTGTGGCAGTGTCTGGCTGTAGCTCCTTGTTAATCAGTGGAAGAGAAAAGCAGAGGCAATCTTAAAAGAAGGAACATGAGCATTAAACAGCTGTCATGAAGAATTCCCCCTTGCCTTAGAGGAGTGGACGTTTCGGTGTCAACTGATGCTAGAGATAGCAGTAAGGAGATGCCAGTTGATGAAGAGTTAATTGTTCCAGCAAGAAAATAGTTTAGATAAAATCCTGCCGCTTCTTTCTCCCCCGCTTCCCCGGGTGCTGTGTACAGTGAAGGAGCTTGTGCCATCGGAAAACTGACAGTGATTCCTCAGTGACTGCGCTAATAAACGGGATGAAATTTAAACTGCCTTCTCACAGAAACAGAGACCGGGACTTGCAGAAGAGGGAGCAAGACGGAGGGAAAATGCAGAGCATTTTTACATTCTAACGTAGGCTTTTGAATAAAACATTCTTATTTCTGCAAGACAATGGATTTAGGAACCCCACCACAGAAGCACAGTAGGTGGATTTATTCTTTTTGCCATATGCACTAGAATTTTATCTAGAGGATAAATTGTACTTGTGCTTATGTGAACAGTTGGTTTTTTAGTAGCAGTTTCATAACATCACATTACTTTTCCTTTTTCCTCACTTGTCTAGGGATATTTATTTAGTTGTTTGGTTAGAGGATAATTATTAGTTTTTTAAATCTTATCAGCACACTTTCATTCCCAAAGCTCTTTTATCTCTAAGCAGGCATGTTTTATTAATTATGGCCATAGTATCTGGATGAAAAAACAAGGCTCTTGGGTAAAGGAAATCCATTCTGTTTACTGTGAATGAAATAAGTATTGTTTCAGGGAAATGGTATTGCTAAAAATGGAGTAATTCATAGTTCTCTGACAAATTGGTTTACTTCAAAGCAGTTTTATTAGCTATAGATATTAAATGTAGTGTACCTTGCAAACTTGAGTGATTGAGGAAATAAAGGGTGACTTCTAGAGAAGATGGACTACACGCTAAACTCTAGACACATCTTTTCTTAACGTGCCTAGTCTTTGCTATCTGGACTAGAATCTGTTATGCCACAGAGCTCTGATGCACCTGCCTTCTCTCAGTGATGATACAGTAGTTTTGCTTCTGCAGGTTATGCTGATCGGTTTGACTGTGCTTTACTCTTACCGTTGGCTGTAGTGCATAGTTCATTTGAGCCGTTAATCTGTTTAGATCTCAAATTTGTTCTTCAGTGTTGTGTGCTCTTTGTGGTTCTGTACATGCATATGTCAATTGCATGTTATTTGATATTACTCGTGCCTTTGCTCCGTTTCAGGATAAAGCTATCACATCTTGAATGGTGGTTGTAACCCTTCAGGTATACTGTATGATGAGCCATTTTGAGTAGATAATTAGTAAAGTAAATGACTGACAAGTAAATTACAGCTAACACGTGGAAAGCAGCTAACTTAAAAGCACCTGCAGGCATTCAGGTGCTGTGCAATGCTGGGTCCTCACAAAATGCTAAACAGGGAGATTAGGTTTTATTCTAAGCTCTATTGAACAACCACATAACTGTCTTGCAGGGTGTAGAGCTACCTTCTTGGTTTTTCTGTGCCCACAGACTCCATGACCTTAGGGTTGTTATTCCGGTGAAACAGTTCTATTCTTGCTTTTCTCTTCTCTCTGTGGGCTTTACATAACCTTTCCCACTCTCCAAGCATGCATTTGCCACACTGCTATTGAGATGCTTATTCTCCACTGGGAAAGCTTTTTTAAATAGTGCAAGTACCAGATGTTAGATTCAAGCTTCTTACGGAGGGGTAGGACACAGTCTGTTTTCACTGCATTGGGTATCGTGGCAATGATGTCCTGTAAATACAGTTTTGGTATCAGAATGACTTTGCCAATAACTATC
Organism: Jacana jacana; assembly: GCA_013400555.1. Lineage (NCBI taxonomy): Eukaryota > Metazoa > Chordata > Aves > Charadriiformes > Jacanidae > Jacana > Jacana jacana. The sequence continues at coordinate 1,237,611 of VZTM01017888.1, read as the reverse complement.
ACCAGAGAGTCTGTGCTGGGTTCTTTACTGTCTAGTTTAGAATCTGGTTTTCTTTCTTTCCTCCTGTGAATTGGGGTGCCTTGACTGATGTGCTGTGTGCAGGTTGCTGTTTATGGCTCAGTAGAAGTTTCTAACTGACATAAGTAACATCCAAGCTATGCAGATTTCCCACTTTGATCAGAACAGTTTGAGGCAGTAACAAAAGTTAGCAATGTGATGGAGTGGTGAAGGTCCCATGCTACTTTGTTGTTGTGAAACATGCAGCATAATGAGATAATTTGGGGACAAGAGATGATGTGGTGACAGATTGTTCCATTCATTTTTATAATGGAGAAATGAATACCTGTCCTCAGCACCAGAACAGGTGATGCTTAAGCTCTCAATGGATGAGACACGCTGAAAACGTAAGGAGGCTTTGGCAGTTTCCTGAAAGACAGTAGCCTGTGTCGGCACAGCATTTTATGTCTAAGATTTATAGTTCACACAGGGGATTGTGCACTGAGTTCTTGTGTCCTCCTACACAGTGAAATAATTGAAGGTATGTTTCTGGTTTCTGTAAAGACTGAACAGTCTGTAGATGTGTCATTCTCTGTTTCTCTTCCCGCACTTGACAGCAGTTGCACTTTTCAGAGCCAATTCCAAGCCTGCTGAGTTTGTTGGGATGGCTTTTCTCCCCATGTGTCAGCAGCCCGTCCCTGTGGCAGCATGGGTGAACCTCATCCTCACGTGTGACAGCCTGGGCAGGATGGCCGGGTGGTGGAGGGAGGCCACTGTTCCCCCCTGAGCATAGCTTCTGAGGCCCCATCCAATACTGCTTCCAGTTCTGGTTCCCCAAAACACAGGTGACATTTCCAACTTGAGACTCCAGCAGCACTTGATGAGATGTTATGGACCTGGAGCATATGATGTACAAGGAAAAAGGGTGAGGGAACTGGAGTGGACTGGCTTGGAGAAGAGAAACTGAGGAGGGGGCGTACTGATGGTTTTCTGTTGCTGATAGGTACTTCTAGAGAAGGTGTATTCTGACTTTTCTTGAGGCACACAGTGAAGAGGTAAGAAGCAAAGGTCACAAGCTGCAACAAAGGAAACGAACATGGCTGGGTGGGGACAACAGGCAGACACTGACCTTGATAGCTAGAGCACCAAGAACAAGTGTGCTGCTGTTTAGAAGCCACCTGCAGCTTTGGCTTCTGCTAGTAGTATAATCTTGGTGTTCAACATGCCAGCTAACGATCGAGTATCTTGAGTAATGCAGCAGAGGTTGTCTAAAACAAGTATTTCCTATTTCCAGATAATGCTGGACATCTTGACTCCTGGGGTACAAAGTGTCATCAGATAAAGCATGGAAAGATAAAATTAATTTCCCTTCCCTTTTCTTTTTAACACTAGGAGACTTCGTTCATCCTTTGATCTATTAGGCATATTTTGATTCATTTCAAAATCATTCAAATTTTGGCTGAAGAAGCTTTAATTGGATGCTCCAGGAGTGCACCCCCATTGTTTTATGGGGAGATAGTCTAATGCAGTATGGTAATTCCCTTTTTCCCCTTTCCAAAAGTATTGTTTTGAAATACAGTTTTGCAGATGGGTTCTAATGCAGACCGGATTTTGCCTGGAACAGTAAGATCCATGAGTAGCAAACTATAAATTATTGGCACATGTGTTGTAATGTTGCATCATGTGAATGACTAAGACTAACAAAGTCTGTGATCTTACTAGGTGTAGCTGTGTGGCTGTGATTTGATTGGGTGAATATTGCAAGGACTGTCACTTGTCTTTATTGCCACTTGTCTTTATTTTCTATCATTCTAAGCTTATAACTGTAAAAACTTCCTGGAGCAGCCCTTCTTCACATTTTGTTTTATGTGCAGACTTTAGACTTTCAAGTTTCATCAGTTCCTTGACCTGGCATGCTCTCTTTGTTAGTGGGAATTACCTGCCTGTGTATTTCTGGTGAAAATGGCCAATTCACTTGCCACCTTCTGTCCCGATTCAGACTGACACAAGATAGTGAAGACCGTTGATACCCAGCCGTACCTTCTGGCAAGTTTCTTCATTTGGGGTATCATTCTTTACCTGCATTTCTGGGCAAGCTTTCATGCCATGCTCCTGCTGTTTAGCCATTCATCTTCATAAGAGGTTAGTTCTAACCCTTTTGAGAAAGAAAGCCCAGCTGGGGTCAAACCTGGTAGCAAAGCTTTGATGCTTGCTGCTGCAGCACATGATTCAAAGTTTAGTCCCCCACAGTTCTCTCCCTTCAGAGAAGTCTCTTCATGTGTTCGTGCATTATTTAGCTGGTGATTTGAGTAACAGATGCATGGGGGGGGGCATTCATAATTTATTACCAAGAATGAACAACCCACGGACAGTGGACAGTGAGGACAGACTAAATTCACTGGGTTGGTGGGGCAGGGGTTTCCTTTAAAGAAAAAGTAGGGGTTTGTGCACAGCAGGGACCTTGGTCACCTTTAAGCTCAGCTTTTAGTAACAGGCTGATCCTGGGCATTTTGAAGGCCAGTGCCTGAAAGGTCAGTGCAAATATAAAATGGATCCAGGGTTATCACTGAGAACAGTGAAGCTGCTGTGTTCAGGCTGGGTTTTTTGGTGCTCAGACTGCCTAATTAGAGAAGTAGAACTTTGTGATTTTATTTTAATTAATAGGAAATAGCTGAAAGGGGTGACAGTAGTTTTAATTTAGCAGTGATATGCAGAGATATGTATGTCAAGATTTAACATAGAATCATAGAATCATAGAATCATAGAATCATTTAGGTTGGAAGAGACCCCTGGGATCATCAAGTCCAACCATCAGCCCTACTCTACAAGTTCCCCCCTACACTAGATCTCTCAACACCACATCTAATCTNCCCTGTATTAAGCTGTGAGTGCACTACTGGCCACTGATGTGTCTGGTCTGGAAAAAGTAGTGTGGGATGATATAAGCCAATATAGTGGTTAAAAGATGTGAACTGTGACTTGTAACAGGAGTAGAATGAATATAATTGCTAAAAAAAAAAAGGGGTGAGAGGAATTTTGGACCAGAACTCTCCAGTCCCATATGTTTCCTGTCAGTGCTAGCCTGCACTGGCTTCATGGCTGAGTCTCTGGCTTGTTCCAGGAGGTAAAGCAAAGCCTGACTTTCCACACTTACCGGTTCTTGGAAAGAAATTTTTTTAATTCCTGAGTCTCTCCCATTTCTAACTTAAAGCCCGTCAGTGCACGACCAACATCCTGAGTTAAGGTTTTGCAACACGGGTCTATTTCTGCTTCTGATATTTTTGTCCAGAGCAAATTGTACTGGTAGCATGAGTGTGATTGATAGGAGCTGAGGAGCAGTTCTTTCAGTGCTGGGTTTCATTAATAAATAACAAAGATCAATATCTTGTAATTTTCTTTTCATGACAGTGTGTGTGTTAGAAACAACATGTCACTGTGTATTTCTACTCTGGAATTGGAATTAGTACCATAACAGCTATATCTACATGTGTTTATGGGATAGAGCGGTCAACGGCAGCACCTTCTGTTGTGAATGTTCACCTTTTACAGCCTGAAGAAGGACACAAGGTGTTCTCTGAGCAGGACATTTCCTGGTACCTGAGGGCCCAAAAATACAGCTGAGGGGAGAAAAACACTGCACAGGGAATTGTGGTTCTCACTGTGCCTTTCTGACAGCACAGCGGGAGCGACCTGGAACAGGGAGCGAGTCTGTGACTTACAGGCAAGCTCATGGGGAAGATGTCATGGAGCTGCTTGTGGATGACAGGCCAAATGAATGCAATTACTTTATATAATAAAATGGCCTGGCTATTTTGTGGTAATGGTCTCTGACTGACAGCTGGGAGCAGGGGGGTAGAGGGAAGGTGAACTAGCTTTCTGGCATGAAACAGAGCTTAAGACTTTAGCTGTGTAACACAATTTAAATTCCACATCTCTGCATCTTGCAGAGAAACCTAATTTTTTTAAATCTCCACAGGCTTCTCAGAGACAGAAGATGCTAATTTTAGAAATGTAGCAGCTCATCTTCTTCCCCACCCCCTTCGGTTTGCTGCCAGAATGCTTAACAATCCAGTAAACAAGCTGTAGAAAAAAGGGGGGAAAACCTCAAGAGCTGAGGGTGTTGGCATCTTGTCAATGGTATTTTTGGAGAAGAGCTTGCCCCCTTGCCCTGTGGGTCTTGAGTTTGAAACCAATTTAAAAATAGGAGAGTAACAGTTGAACTGTCAGTGTGGAAGAGGTATTTAAAGGTGTAGTAAGCGGGGCTAGCAGTCTGCTTTCACTGACCTGATTAATTCTGCGCCAGTTCTCAGGATAGTTTAAATTGAAGCATTGCATAAGAAGAGTGCTTGGAAGTAGAGAAACAAGCCCTCGATTTTCAAGTAGGACTTGGATATCTCATTTTGGGTCTGTACACTGAAAATCTGACACCGGAAATTGCACCCTTCTCCCCATCGTATCTGCTTAGGGAGTTTGTTATATATTAGAAAACACAAAGAACACTGGAATAAATCCTCTTTTGAAATGGCTTTGAAACAAAACTTTTGATTTAAGAACTTCCAGTGCAAAGTGCTCAAAGCCCTGTTTGGCTTACAAATGCCCAACACTTTTGCACGTCTCTTTTAGCTGCTCTTGTGGGTGCTTGAAGCTGTGTGTACATAAATAAAAAAGCTATAGGAAAATGTTTAAAATTAGGCATTCATTGTTACTTCAGAGTATCTAAATGACAGTTTTCTGTTAGACCTACACAAGATACACGTGTTTTCTGTTTAGAAAATTTGCCATTTTTCAGTAGGAAGCATGAGGCAGTGAAGTGTTCATTACATTCAGAACACGTGGGCAATAAATCTGCTTAAATTTAACATGCATCATAATTTCAAACACCCTCGAGTGTCTGGAAAGTTTAACAAAGCATAAATGCTTCATCTTCTCAGTGCTTATACAGAGCAATGCATTTATCTTTTTCAATTTATTTTGAACAATGGAGCTGAGTGCAACACAGCTGCTTTTTAGACATGCAAGTATATGCTGTATTCTATTACTAATTAGCGATTGAGACCACCTCACTACATACATTTTTTCAGCCCTTCATGGCTCAACTGTCTGAAAACTGTGGTCAGAAATCTGGACCATAGTTGTGACTGAAGGGATGGCAAGTTTTCATGTTGGAGGGAGAATTAGCTCAGGACAGGTTTCACTTCCAAATGCTACTTCTTACACACGTTTTGTCATAGATGTCGCACATGCCATTATGTTCTGTCTGTGCCCTCTTCTGAAAAATGGAGAAAAACTTGTTTCTTTGTTCCATTCCTGCCTTTGGGTACCATGTGCCTTGTCCCCAGCACACAACAGATGCAATTTATCATGAAACATGTTATTACTTGTGTATAAGGACAATTCATGTAGTTCTGGCAGTTGTGATTCTCATCTGATTGTGCTTGTTTTGTGCCTGTTCCACAGCTCCCTAATAGCGCTGACACCACCTTTTTAAGGAAACCGAGCTTTGCAGACAATAGGCTGTAGGGTGAAAGTATGTCAAAAGCAGTAACGTGAACACACAGACAGGAGCTGTGAGCGAGCTCCCTTCCACTACCAGCAGAAGGAAAACAGAATAAAGAAATTGTGTTGGGCTGCATTCAAGCAAGGATCTTAAATTGATATTTTTAAGGGGAGAAAAAAAGATTATGCAGAGAAACAATAGGATCTGCAGTAATTTAATGTCAATCTCTGTGAGCTGTGTGTCTCTGCTGCCTGGATGCATCTGCAATAACCTGAGCTGTGCTGCAGGAGCTCAGATTTAGCCCCTCACTTGAGAAATTTACAAAACTAATAGAAATAAACAGGGAAAATACTGGGAGGTAGGAACAGCAGAGTCACTGAGAAGGGAAATGATCCTCAGGTGAGTAACTGAACAAGGAATTAAGCCTAATGTCTGCTTGGTCCTATATCTACTCCCACTCCCATTCACTAGTGTAGAATGCTTGGAAAGTCAGTCTGGTTGGATGTGCATACATTCCCCTGAAGTGTTTCTCAGGCTGCAGATAGTACTTGATACTGAATATAGTCCTGTCGTGTGCTAAGGACCGTCAAACACAAGTACCTTACCACTGGTAAGGAATGCCACCTACTCCAGTCTTCCCCTTTAATATTGTACTTGAAAGGTGTGACTGGAAGTAGATGAGGCTTACTTCTGAAGGGCTGACATTTATTTCTTTTATATACTTCCTTTGCTGCTCCTGGTCCTTTGGGTTTAAAGAGCAGGCTATAAGCCAAGGGGGAGACAGTCAAACATTCCAAAGCCAGTGAGTATCACCATTACCATCCAAAGTGACTGTTTCAGTTCAGTTTCACTTGGGTTTGGCTAATGTGAATTTGAAATTCAGTTAATGCAGCTTTCAGAAAAGTATGCAAGTGGACTTTGTTCACTTGATAACTGAATGCTCTGCAATTTGCCTACAGGCAGAAGCTTAAAAATCTGTTTTAGGGTTGAATGGACTTTTAAATTATTTGCATTCCCAGATACATGTAGGCAGCTAATGCAATCTTCAAAAGTTCTAGATGACTGAGTCCTCCAAGTAAATAGGAAGTAGATGCCTCTTTGCTTCTGAAAACTGGGTATTATGTACATGTCTACTGGCATAAACATCTTTTAAATTCTGGTAGAGAGTAATTAAGTGGCTTACAGTGTTCCTCAGGGAGGCTGTGACAGAATGAGGATTCAACTGCCCATCTCTCCTGAGTCTGTGGTTGAAACTGAATTACTGGCATATGCACCTTGTCACTGGGAAATGACCTTCCCCCCATTCCTCCAAAGATGGACAATAAGACTCAAAATCCTGAGAGACACCTTTGGAAAGGCTTAGTAGCTTCTAATCTTACATAGCAGAGGCATCAAAATTTCACTGGCTGATGCTTTCTAATAAAATATTTGCTGTCAGGTGGGCAGTAGTGATGAACAGTGGGAGTGCTCCTGCCTGGGTACTTGAGCTTGGCTGTGTAACTTCTAGCAGGGACTTCCTCTTTGGGTGAATAAAAAGATTTTGCTTCCCTTTTTCCTCATAAAATATAGACATTGGGGATATTGTAGTGCAGGGTTGTACTTCAAGCACAGCTCCTCCCTAGTATGCCTTCCCTTAGCTGTCTGATTCCTAAAGGGAAATAGATGTTTCCCCGAGAACTCTGTTTGTACAGACTTAATACATTTTGGAAACTGCAATGGCTGGAGGCGAGGCAACTGTGTAGCCATATAGTCACTCCCAAAGGGTGGTTTTCACTGTTGAGCATGGGCTGGTTGTAATTTCTGAGGTGTTTAATAGTAGTATAGAGAGAGCAATTGTAGAGCAAGATACAAAACTACGTTGGACTTTTCAATTATAAAGCCAGAAGGGACAAAGAGGAGCAGTAAGCCAAGGGATTTTTATATTTTTCTTTTAATTATCTTAAAATAAGTAGGATGCATTCCAGAAAACAGCCTAAGCCTTGTATCTGTCTGTCTGCAGCTGTCACTGGGGCAGCTGTAGATTTTATCTCCTGCAGACAATCTGAACTACTTACCAAAGTGTTTTTGTTTAAGCAAGGTGGCCCAGATTATTGTCTTTCTTTCATTTCTAGTTTCTTAGTCAGAAGCCTGAAAACATGTTGGAAACTTGTTTTTAAAACACCATGGGAAACAGAAACGCAGTATAAAGACTTCAGCTGAAGTTGTAGCGCTCTTCTCAGCCAAGGGGTTGAGGACTCATCAGTACTAGTTCAGTGTGGTAGGTAGTTCTGCTTTATTTCTTAAGGCTTTCTAAGACCTGAGATCTATTTGCAAATGTATTTCCCTTCTTTCTCTATTGCCTTTCTCCCTTCTGGGCTAAACACAAGCATCTTCCAACCTCGCTTAATACAGATTTTCTTGGAAGAATGTGGGCTCCCTGAAAACCTTGAATGGCCAAGGTAATTTATGGGTCTTTGAAGAAAATATGCCAACAAAGTATTTAAGTTCTTCCAGTCTCTGAATTAGAAAAGGAACTAGGACTGACATAATAAAGGTTGTGCATGCCATTTATTCAGACATGCTGTGGGGAGAAAATCAATTTAAACCAGCTTAGTTAAAACAAATTTCTCAGTATTCTCTTGCCTTCTAGTCTTCAACAGAAATTTTACTTGTGGGACTTTGAAATATAGAAATGCAATACATTTTAAAAAGCAGTAATCCCACCACAGCTACTGTTGAAAGGAGTGAACTTTGCTGTCAGTATCAATTATGGGAGGGTTGTGTACTTGGTTAGAGGTTCATTTTCTTGCCTGGAAACAGCAGCTATTTGCTATTCTGCAGACTGTTGCATCAGTAAACTGTATTCCTACCTAAACTGCAGTGTTGTAGATGGTTCTGATAGAATGTCAATTATTACTACAATGCTAAGCCACAGGATATTTTTTTCCTCTGTTTTGAAAGCCTCCTTTACTCATAGGGTTCCTACGCTGCTAGCTGCTCACATTCATGCTATTTCTCCCTTCCCTGTCTCAGCACCTGAGCTCTCCTTGATGATGCTGTCTCTTGGTTGCTTTGTGTGTTCCATATTCCCTGTCTGGTTGCCGTTGCCAGCCCAGCAGTGGGGGTTCTGAGTCGCTGCTGGAGACTGAACGCTTACTGTAGCACTAACATTCTGCTAGTGAGACTGGTCGATAATCCAGGATTTTACTAGTGACCTAAAGGTAAATTTAAAAGCTGCTTTATGGCCTGCAGTAAGCAACAGAGATTTTTGAAAGATTACTTTTGACATCACCTAGCATAATGGAGAAAATACCCTTGCAGCAGGAAGTGTTAAGAATTGCTTTTTATTCAATCATAAGTGACAGAGAGGTGAACTATTCTGAGAGTACCAAAACAGTAATAAGTGTTTCCTTAAAAGCCCATCCCATGAGTCTAGGATGTTAGAACCCCTTCAGTAATAAAGGTAATGGAACTCCAGAGGAAACCCCAAACAGCTTCAAGCACCTTAGATAAAAAGAAACGATGGGTAGCTTGCAAAATGCCAAATGATGACATCAAGCCACTGCAGCCATTACTGTGGTAGAAAGTATTGTTTCCTCACCTGAACAGCCAGTGGTACAAATCAGTGTCAGTCAATCTGCCTTGCGTCTAGGCTGGTGGAGGTGGAGAACAGCATTTGCCCGGTTGTGCCTGGCAGAGGCTGAACCAGCAGAGTTCACTTAGGCCCCTGTAAACTGGAAGCTGTTCTCAGGCTGTTGTCTAATTCACTGGGTAATGAGAGCAGCCTGCAACTTGAACGTTTTTAATTTTTTTCATTTCTTGTCTGTGCAAAGTGTCTGTAGAAAAGATATAGCAGGGACTGAACATAAGCTCAAATTAATTCTCAAGTTCAATCTAGTGTTTATGGAATTTTCCCTTCGTCTTTCCTAGTGCTTCAAGAGATTAATTGTAATAAGTATTATTTCAACATTTGGAGTTAAAAAAAAAAAGAAATCTATTTTCTGAAGTTTCAATGCATGTCAAATAGGCAATTAACATTATCTATCAAGGGACAAAAAGGAAGAATCCTGGCAGTGGCCTGTCAGTCACTGAGTTGCTGTGGTGAGCAGAGGCTTAAAATCCCTTAAAATTAAAAATTTGCAGTAGGAGAGAAGGATCTCAAAAGCCAAAAGGACAGTTGTTATCTCCATGTTTTAAATGGGTTGGTGAGCCCCAGAGAGAGGAACTGGTTGGGGCTGCAGAGGATTTCTACAGCAGAGAGAAAAATATACCTGTTAAATTCTAATGCCTGTCCTGCTGTCACACACACGTGAGGGTGAGTGAGGCTGCAGTCACTGGGCACGTGAGTGACGTTAGCTTTGTTCATCTGCCTGAAAACCCCCCAGAAGGTTAATGGACAGCACACAGTACCCCATCACCTCCTTTAGTATACAAAAAGTCCCCAACCCTATTAATACAAGGCATCGTGCTGTTATTTGCAGCCCGTTCAATGCCAGAATAACGTCAGTGCATTTTACCCTCTATTTTAGTTGAAAATGGAAAAGATATTACCTTGCAAGCTGTGATAGTTTTGATAGGCACCTCCAAGAAAATTGTTTTGCTTGAATAGGCTGTTGGTGGTTAGGTTTTTTTTTCCCACTGTTTTTATCCCACAAAGATAATTTTATTCCAAGAAATCTCTTTTGTACACTGGACTGGGCGGCTTTTCCTTTTCTCTGTAGAAAACACATGTGAGAGGTATCAAGGAGATCTGGGGAGTATTTCAGATTACAAAAAATAGAGGAACTTTCCACACTAGATTGCGCAGTCCGGTGGCAGCATCAGATGCAAGGCAGGAAATCTATCATTTCACTGGATGTTGTTGAATTTACTGTTGGCTGAGTAGTAAACACATGGAAAGATCCTATAGTTTGTTGTTCTGATTGTGTTAGTCTTGGTAACATTTGGCAATAAAATCTTAATGTGAAACTTCCCAACTCTTCATATCTTAATGGAATGGTGAGTTTTGTTCTGTGTCTCGCCACCTGCTGTTTTCTCCTGTGGTAAAGAACATTGGTCTCTATGGGAACAAAAACTTAAGAACAGACACCCACATGTGTTGAAGTCGATTTATAGAAGGTCTTGAAGTGATGCCACGAACTGTGAGATACAGAACTATCTGGCTTGGAGTTTGATGGGTTGCAATGGGAGCTAAGTATTCTGCTCTCGTAAGTTATTTGGAATCTCCTTGGCATTGTGGATGTTACTGAAAAAGCAACTAGCTTTGATCAATTTGGGTGGCTCATCAGTGAATTAGTTGATCAATATTAGCTGATATCTTTTAATTTGCTCTGTCTCTTGAGAAAGTTGTGAAGAAAAGATGATGTTGAATGGGAGATTTGTCTCTAGGCAATAATTGAGCCTGTTAGTGTGAAAGCTTCCTGTCCCTGTGTTCCCCAGAGGTGTCTCAGAGACAGTTTCTGGCCTCAGCACTTGCCCTGCATCTCCCTTAGGATGCAAGATTTGTTGATAATCTCTACTTGACTATGGGAAATAAGAGCCGTGGCACAGAAATGCTGGTTACTTTTAGGATAAACCTGGAACATTCTATTAAATGCATTGCACTGGAGCTGTCACTGGTAAGAGAAGGGGCTTGTTACTCCTGTGAGTGCAAGAAACCTGATGTGTTTCAGGATAGACAGAAATGCAGTCTGGAAAGTCATTTTATAAACAGAGATAATAGTAGTCTGGTTGTAAGGATAAGGTGACCCCTTCATTGCTATTGTCTCTGTTCCAAATTCCTACTTTTTCTGAAGTTCTGGCAACAATATGAATAGTTTTACACAGGTACATTTCAACCCAGAGGAAGAAAGGGAAAAAGATAAATTAATGAGCAAGAAAAAAGGCAAGATGATTTGCCATTTGAAATATATCCTGCTTTCTGTGTAAAGAATTATCCCTGATTGTCTTTAAGTGGAGGATCAATAGTCGAGCAGACTAGATTTGAAATTATCATCCCTTTCAAAAGCTCGGAGGATGGTGCCTGCCAGGCCTGTACATATTATGCAGCTTATGGTTTTGTACGTGTTAAAAAATCATCATGATGTATGCAGTAGCTTTGTGCCTTTTGCCATTGCCACTGGCATGTGTTTTGTGTCAGCCTGGGTTTGCACAGGGCAGTACTGCAGCGAGGGTCCTGATAAGCATAGATTAAAAATGCAGTGGATGCAACAGGAATAAACCCAAATGTAACGTGGTGTAAATACAGGATGCCTCAGGGGGCTCCTGGAATAAGTGCTCCTCAAGTGCTCCTGAACTGAGTTGCTTGGGAGATGACACCTCAGGGGACACAGCTCATGTTGAAAATGGAGTAAGCAAACAGGATAATGTCTTGCTGAAAATAGGCTTGAGCCAAACTCTGGAATCATTCCTGAGATGGTGAGGACAATGGGATTCAATTCATACCTGAATAAAAATTGTAGGGATTTTGTGTCAGATCTTGCCAAGATCTCGTTTGTCTGGAATGCTGACTGATGCCTAAAATGCAAAGATGATATAGAATGAAAACAGCAGGACAATCTGGCTGTAACAGCTGGAAACTATGAATGAGACTCAACATTTCAAGTTTGGAAAGCTGAATGAGGTGGGAGAGATAATTGTAAGCATCACACAGAGCCTCACATACATACTTAAGTAGGTCGAGATTGAAGNACTAATAGTGTTTTCTATATCCTTATCTATATCATTGATGAAAATATTAAAAAGGAAAGGTCCCAATACTGAGCCCTGAGGAACACCACTTGTGACCGGCCGCCAGCTGGATTTAACTCCATTGAGCACCACCCTTTGGGATCGTCCTTCCAGCCAATGCTGGATCCAGCAGATCGTACGTTCGTCCAGGCCATGAGCAGCCAGTTTTTCCACCAGAATGTGGTGGGGGACAGTGTCAAATGCTTTGCTAAGATCCAGAAATATTATATCCACTGTCTTCCCCCCATCCAACAATAAGGTGTGATAAGGCAATGAGGTGTGATAAGGCAATGAGCAATGTCAAACAGCACAAGCAGATTGACTTCAGTTACTGGGGTTGAGGTGGGGCAAGGATCAAGAGCAGCAGCGCCTGCTGAATGGGAGGGTGACTGCCTGTGGGGATCTGGAGCAGAGATGCCATATATTGTGAGCAGGACAGGGTCACCCTTGTTACCTTGCCCCCATGCAGCACTTTGCCTGTTCTGAAGAGAATATTTTTTTCCCATTCATTTATCAATCCTGTTATTTTAGATTCCAAGTACTCAAAAGCACAAATTGTCTAATCCTGTGTATTTCAGTCACCTGGAGAACAGGCAGGAATTATTCCTGGGGGGAACTTTTAGGCAGCAGCATGATATTAAAATGCTGACATTCTCCAGGATTTCAGCAGACCTCAAAGCTCTGCATCGACCTTCTTGTGCAGTGTGCTTTGGAACACAGCACACAATAGTGTGTGTTATTTGCTAGCCCTGTCCCACTAATTCTGCATTAATGTTTCCTTGCAAGTTACAAAGGAGGGAAATAGATGAGAAAAGAAATCAGACAGGAATCCAAAGAGAACGGCTTTCCTATTTTTGTCAGTAAGTGTAGACTTGCTTTGTCAGCTTATCAAGTATGGGAGGATGCCTTAACAATATGTAGGATGCAGTGTGGACACAGGGGAGGCATTAAAATAAAAAGGATACTTTTCTCCTCCTTAAGTGAAGTAGCACTCCATTGATGTTTGCTGCCTATTGGATGAAATACATCCCAGAGGAATTAAAAGTGAGTTATCTCTTGTAGTTATTTCTTAACATCCACAAGTTTTTCCTACAGTTCTTTTTCGAAGGAGTGAAGCAAAATGCATCCCTATATATCCCGTCTGAGAGCTGGGAAACAAAGAGTTAATAAACGATTATCCCAGGTGACTGAACACTTGGGTTGCAGTGAAAGGCTGGTAACATTCATTGAGCTCCTGTGCTGGTTCCTACCTGTCAGCAGCTCCTGCTACACTACTGTACAGAGAATAAAAAATGAGCTTGCTTAGACCAGAAGCAGCAAGCATCCCTAGGAACCTTCTGATGATACATTAAAGACCAACGTGCAGTGTTATTTTTCTCATTATTTAAAAGAGCCTTTTGCAATATCAGTGATGTACATATGGTCTTTGCTGCTTCCCCTGGTGTCTTTTTCACTTGATTCTCTCACTGGAATATGGATGATGCAAGCACCATTAAATGCCTCAGCCCAGATAAAGGTAAGGGGAAATTTTATTTTAACCACCTTTTTGAGGGGAATTAGGTTTCTATGTAGAGAAAAGTATAGTTTACAGAGCTTTCTTGGACACTTGTTTTCTGTTATTCAAACTTAAATGCTTAAGGCAAATACATAGCAATTTCTCCAGGCAGCCTTTACCGTGCCATACCTTTGCCTCCTGTTACTGCCAAACGTTAAATAATACATGCATCTAAATGGCTGCGTCTTCCTGCCTGCAGAGAGAAAGGAGTGCACCAGGTGTACAGTCATGTCCCTTTGCTGCTCAAGTCGCTGGCTCTCACCGTAAGGAAAGACTTTCTATTTTTAACTGTAGACCTTCTGCTACTCACATTAGAAGAGAGAAAAGAGACTCCAGTACTATTGTGAGTCAGCTGTTTTGTTTTAATTTCTTTAAAACATGTAAATTGCTCCTAGTTAGATATAGTTTCTTCATACTCATCAACCAAGAAGAGTGCACAGAATCAGTTTGGGGTGTATTCGTCCCTGGTGGAGTTATACCAGGGATGAGTTCTGTCCTCCCTGGGAACTGCCTCAAGCTGTTCAAACTGTGCTGTTGTTTTCTGCAGTTTGAACTTGGAAGCGTACCTCTGGTACTGATGGCTCCTTCAGAAATCGTATTAATACAAGACCAATACTCAAAAGCCCAGGTTTTATTTTTTCAGAGCTCTATATTCTTGTTGATTTATTTGGTAAAAGCCCAGAGTGAGAAACCATTACCTGTGATACAGTTTAATTGAATCAAATGCCCTAGTTGTTTCTCTTAATGCATTTGGTATTTTATGCCTGTCAGGCATGTGGTTTTATCATGGTTATGCAACAAGTAAAGACGTATGACTGGTGTGTTCAGAAAAGCTGCTCTGGGGGCACTGGATACTGTTCTAACACCTTCATGTCTCTGGGAAGGCAGAGAAGTAGCCCTGTATTTTCAACTAATGGAATACTTAGTCATGTTCATGCCACAGCTTTTGAAGGGTGCACTCAGTAAAGTTTGCTCTGCTCCTGTAGTATTGGCTGAAAAAATCATACCTAGGAAATTTTACCAGAGTGGAAAAATGCTAGGATCTAACTGCTTAGGTGTTGGAACCAAACCTGGTGTCCCTTTGCTCTGGTTGTGAGTCCTCTGTGTCTTTGTTATTAGCATACCAAAAATAAGCTAAAGCAGTGCTGCTCATTCAGAAAGTGAGAAAAAGTAAGACAGACGGGCTGTACCCGTGCAGTCAGGAACCACTGCAGCAAACGCGGGTCCGGTAACTAAGAGGGATGTTTAAGCAAAAATTGAAGCAAACTGATTAGGAAGAGACTTATTATAGAGCACAACTGTCATCTTAAAGAAGAGAATGTCCATAGAACATCACGTAGAAAAATCTTCTATTGGAAATAGAAATGGTCATTGTATTTTATGACCACTTTGGTGATTATATCCTTTATTAATAAATATAATATCAAATCCAAGAATATTTCTCATCTGTGAAAGATTTAATGATTGTGAGAACTATGCAAATAATTCAGTTCAATAATGAAAGTCTCGGGAAGAATAGGAAAACATCAGCCAATATTTTCCTTTGAGATTTGTTAAGAAGGAAACGGAGCTGGTGAGATGCATTTAGGTATTGTCAATATTGTTTTAAATGGCAGAAAACTTGAAGCATATTTTAAACCTTGGCATAAGAGTTTATTTACCTGTGCCATATTGCTGGGGTGGAGTCCAGAGATTTGGAAGCCTGCAAGCTTTAAAGTAACAAAATGCTAAATAGAGGGAAGAGTGATAAACTCTTTTCTATGTGCAAGAAATGTTCTTTTTCCAAGGAAAGAAGGTGATTTTCTTAAACCTTCACAGGCTGTAAATCTGCAAGTTTTGGATTGAACTGATTGAAATAGTACAGTTTGTTTGAAACCTTTTCATTTTACATGTTTTTATTGATTGCATTTTCTAACAGAAGTGTTTCAGGACTGAAAACCACAATATTTTGGGTTTGAAAATGTCATGGTGGGGCCGCCCGATCTTTCCTCATCTGATTGTGCTGAGGCTGAGACTGAAGGATGTTCACCAGCTCAGTGTTTCCGCCAGAAGGTGTCGATCTAAGCTAGCTGGTGGAAGCGCCTCAAAAACAAATGAGGTAACATAAAAAAGTGGAGGTTCCACAAGCTGAAGCTACAGGCAAGGCACTCGAATGGAATTTCTTTCTAAAGGATGGTCATCTTCATGCTGCTGTCTGTAGCATGAAAAGGAAATGCGATTCTCCTCTTGCTTAGGTGTAAAAGGGCAGTGATGCAGCAGAAGGCAGTAATTCTGTAGTATACAAGTGCCTCTGGAAGCCTTCACATGGTGTCCTGTGAAAGCTTTCACGAGAGGTACTAGCCAGCTGGCTGGCAAGACTTCGGTGTTCAAGTGACTTGCCAGTCTCTTGGTTTTTAAGAGGTTCTGGCTGTCGAGGAGCTGAGTCACAGATGATCATCTGAAAACTTGCTTGCTCCCAGTAATTCTGCAACGTTCAGCTATCACTAAAGAAACCATTCGTACTGAATGGGTCACAGACTGAGTAAAACATCTTGGCTGGGAAGTCCTTTAAGAGTGTGACAGTTGGCAACCATCTTCTAGTGCAACACCTCACGGAGCTCTGGAATGTAGGTCACCAGAGAAAAATCAATACCCAGGTGTTCTCTGTTTCTCCAGGATCAGATTTACTGCTTTTGCTTTGTTACTAAAGATGCACATGCTTTTTTTTGCTATTCTAACCTCAATTATAGATGTTTTACAGATGCTTCATCTTCAATTTGATTTTTAAAAAGGGAGAGAAACATTACAAAGAAAATTTCACGTTAATGCTACAGGGACAGCCTAGAAACTGATACCTTACATGTACTAAACGTTATGGCATGGTGTGGTCTGACACAGGATGGCTGAGGACCAGCCCAGTACTGAACAGAGTCCTGATACACTGTTAAACATGAATCCCTGTACAATATTTTCGGGGGAGCCCGTTTTCTCAGTTCAGCTGGGAAGCTGGCTCCTTCCTCAGCCTTGCAGTGCAGCTTATCTTCTGGTTCTGAGCCCTGGGGGGAAATGAATCTGTCAAACTGCTTTGTTTCAAAGTGGGGTGGATATTGGAGACCACAGCAAAAGACAGAAATACATTTCCTGTAGGAGCCCAGCAGCAATTACTTTCCTTCCTGTGGGTTTACCCCAGCTATATTGAATCCAAGCCTAAAAAAGCCCAGCAATAAGTGATACTGACTTGCAGCCACTGACCTTGTTGTGGATTTCAGCTCTGCAGCCTGCACTCCCTGGGCAACTCTGCTTCTTACTGTGTGTAATCTTTCCCTTTGGGGACTACAGCAAGGCAGTTCCTGCTGGAAGAAAACCACAATTATGGTCAGCTTTCAAGCTTACCAAAACACCTGCAGTTGGGTTCTAAGATTTACAGATTTGCTGCATTCTGTAGAGGGATACATTTCTGAAAGGAAAATAAGTTGTTAATGATTTACTGTGCTTCCTTAATAATTCTGTCACAAATTTTAAACCTCCCACTTTGGCGTGGAACTCGAGGCAGTGATGTCTTAGTAGAGTGTGTTTGCCTTATTTTGGGCTACAGGAAGGTTCAGCTCCATTTGTACTTGCTCCTTGTAGAGTCTATGGTGTTGAGCATTACAGCTACAGACACTTTTGGAAATTCCAGTGCCCTCCATCATTTTAAAATCATGTCTGCTCTCTTTTGTTCAGAATACACACTGTGTATTGTAAACTGTGGCATAGACTCAGGTTACAAAATTATTGCTTTACCTGTTCATTTCGGTTTCATGAACAGTTGCCTGTTAAAATGTTAACACGGGATGTGAACGTGAACTTCCTGCTTTCTTACAAGGTAGAAACAGCAAGAACACAACGTGTTTTCTGAAGCAGCTAATAATTAATGACAAGTGTGTTGTCATCTCCTTATCCCTTCTCATGCCAGTCCAAAGAAAATGTCCAAGGTCAGGTAAGACCCTGTGGAAGTGTGTCCTTGTTACCAGAGTTCAAAGGCAAAATGCGGCTCTGAGCCAAATCTCATTTTCTTCAAGTTCTTGTGATATTTGAAAGTTGGAAATAATTCTTGTTTGTCATGCCTGTCAGGAGAGACTGGAACTTTGTAATGTCCCTTGTGATGTGGAAGGAATGTGCCTAATTATTGTAATTTATAGGAAGAAGTCATAAGGATGGGAGGTGGATATGTTTCTTTAGTGAAATTCCTGGGCACAGGACTTTCTGGGTCCCAGATTGCTTAAATACAAGCCATCTGCTTTGCCTCATTGCAGACAGATTTCTAATTTTTTGTATGAATGACTCTGAGATTTTGTTTTCAGCAGAGGATGGCCTAAAGTAGTGGCTCTAGAGGAAGCTCCTCACTCTCTCCTTCCCAGAGTAACCCTCGTAACCGAGCAAGCACCTGGCAATTGCTTCTTTGTGCATCTGTAGCTCCGTACGGCCACGTAACCTGCTTGTAGTTCTCAGCACGGTGACCTCCATTGTGGATTTAAGCTTGGTGGCTTAACCCCACTGATTTCTCTCGATTTACAGTGTACCCTCCTAAGGCAGTCCCTTGCATGGCACAGAAGCTGAGCTGAAGGAGAGAGACTGGATTATTCCTAGAGACTTCATTCATTACTTCATTTTTTCCATGTTTCACCAAACAGGTGTATATCTGAGAAATAAGGAGTCTGTCACATTTTTTAAAATATACATGGCACAAAAGGAAAGGGCTAGAAGAGTTCTGAGTCTTTCACAGAGAGAATATGTTAAAATTCACCCCAAATATGGGAGCAAAGTTTGTGAGTTAAACTCAATTTGTAGTGATGCACTTCAGTAGCAGATGTCTTTTCTGAATGTCTTTCAGTCTATTTTGTTTTTCTGTACCAATTTTGCCTTGGATTCTAGAATTCCTAGAGGTGTTTTCATAGAAGGCTTTCAATAATATCGATGGATTTCTTCCCTCCCAACCTGCCTTAATCTCCCTTACAGCGTTTGTGACCCATGGCACCGAACAGATGGTAACATGCTGAAAGATCTTTAAATGTAAAGAGTTTAAGATCTTACTTCAATTAACTGTGTAGGGACGTTTCCTTATACAAATCAGAGGTTGGAAGCAAGGTGACCTTAGAGCAATATTTGTAGTCTTAAAATCTTTATTTTATGCAGACGTTTAATTATTACAGCTTTGCCAGAAGAAAAATCCAAATAGCTTTGAAATCCTTTTTACTAAAGATACCTTGGAAATTGAATTTCCTTTGCTGAAGTCAGCATCAGAATCCTTAGTAGAGTTTGTTAGTAGACTGTTGTGGTTGCATTTTAACCAGTGAAGGAAAAAAATACAGAAATACCTCAAAGATGGTGTGTGTTTAAAGGGGAAAGAGTTAATAATATTTTTACAGCTTCATTGATAAAACATGACACAAAAATCTTACTTTGTTTATTAAAGGGTCTTCCTTAACGCAAAACCTACTCAAAGGCTGAAAGCACAGAGTCTTTTCTCACTTAATTAAAATAATTGCATCACTTTTTGGAGGTGAGCTCAAGAGAACTAAACATCGTGGAAGGAGGCAGACTGGGTGTTGTCATTACGTCAGTGCTGTTGTTGCTAATAGGTCCCAGTTCAACGAATATTCCTTCATGTGAATAAAGTAGTTGAAGGTGATTTTAGGATCAGTTCATTTTAATAATGTGACTTTTTACTAAACAGTTTTGGGAAGCGCTGGAAATAGTGGTATTTGTGGTTGGTTAGTGCAAGCAGCTGCCACAGGGCTTTCCCATTGGGAATTCCCATGCTGGAAGGCTGCACCGGGATGGGTGAGGTCACAGCCATTGCTCTTTCTCTCAGTGGAATTAGTACTCAAGAGAGATGTATTTTAGTCAAACTGAGTAACTTGAGTGTATTGTGCAGTGCAGAAATACTAAGCTTTGGAGCATGGGGGGTGAGAAACAGAAGCTAGTGGCAACCTGGCTTCCACTTGCCATAGGCAAGATGTGTGGCTTTAATCTCGTGTGTGGATTACTGCGCTTACCATTGCTGGCCAGATGGTCTACAGTCTGTGGTAACTAGAGCTCCGTCTCTGTCCGTGCCAAGGGTCAGTAGAGTGGGGTTATGTTCGAATGACGGAAAAGGCAGCTTATAGACAGTTGGGATAAAGTTGTGGCCCAGACAGTGCTCTGGCCTCCCTGCATCTGTGACTGGGCAATCGGATGAATGCAGGAAATTTGGTTATAATTGTCTGTCTGAAGTTTTGCCTGCCTTGAACTTGCCAGAACCATCTGAAAGTGATTGTGTTAGCGAGTTCTTTGTACAGCAAATGCAGTAGTTCTTGGTTGTCAGACAAAACCAGAAAATAGAGCCCATGTCTACGTTCTAGCACTGGGGACTCCCAATGCTGCTTTTGCTGGGTGGGAAAGCAGACAGCTGTTGGATGGAGCCATATAGCAATAAAAGAATGTGGAGTGCTGTGGGAAACCCAAAGGAAATTGAAACTGAGTTGACTGTCTAGATCACGCTGCTCCAGACCTTTAGGAAGCAGCATTTCAGGGGAAAGGGAAGATACACAAACCTTACCTTTAGAAACAGTGAATGAGCATCACGACTTCATCAAATCAAGCTTTCAGTGCTCCTGCTGTTCCTGCTTATGCAAGTTGGGTTTTGAACTGTAATTCAGGTGTGTTTCTGAAGTGCAGTGATGTGAATTTCAACGAGATTGCTTTGCTTCTGCTATTTCTCTCAGAAATAGCACAGCATTTAGTACTTCAGAAGATAGGAGCAGGCCTACTAACTCATACGAGCTTAGCCTGGAGTATCTAAGATATAGCTGTAATTTCTGCAGATTTTCCTGGTCTTTTGGAGTGGTCTTTACAGGTGAGAGTGCAGTGGGGAGAGTATAAGTAAGTGGGAGAGAGAGTGTGCAGCTAAATGGCCGTGTGCCAGATGACATTAAGAACTTTTGTTTCCTCCTTAATTTTACTTGTGTTGTGGATTGGCAATAATTTTCTTTTTATTCTACAGCTATAAGGAGTAAGATTGCCCTGGGTGGGAAGTGGGGAATAGTGACACCTGTATTAAAGTTAATACGTGTGTCACTAATTGCTGCCCATGTGTTTCTAAGTATTTTAGAATCAACCCCTTGCGATGAGGTTAGTTTGTTAATCCGGTAAATTGGGTCTGTAGTGTGTTTGTGCAAGGTTAACTGGAGTGCAAAGCTGTGAAGTTACAAGTCTAATCCTTGTGGATTTACAAGTCAGTTACAGTATCAGGTCTGCAATATTTAATGTCTCTGGAGATCAGTATATTGACCTTTGAAAGTCAGTTTGTTAAGTGCACCTGAAATATTCTCTGTGGCATCTTCAGCTGGTAGCGAGCAGACCCAGGAGGAGTTGTGCCTGTCTGCGGGTACCCGATGTGCTCATTCCTGCTGCGCTGTGAGCTCAGTTCACCTCCTGCTCATTCTTTGTGTCGTCTTCTGCTTGGATCCTAACGTACAGAAGACAAAAGAGATCAGTCTGGCCTATATATTGAAATTCCCTGCATTGACATTTTTTGTTTTGTCTTTTCTGCTTTGAGAGCTGCAGCTGGTTTTCTATGTATTAAATAATTTTTAACACTTTTCCTTCCCTCAACAATAAAGCTTGCACGTTGGAAAAGAATCTGTCTGTCCCCATGGATTGCGTTAATAATAAACCTGTTTGTCTCAGGAGCCTCTTCATTTTGCTCACTTTTTTCCATCTTCCAAACTACATGCATGTTGTGCTTCTGTATCTTCTGCAAGAGGCTCTTTGTGAGATGGAGTCTGGCTTTTCTGCTGTTCCCCTCAAAAATGTCTTCCTTTTGCAAGACTTTTGACATTCTACCATTGTTCATCAAGTGTTTTGAGGTCCATGGGCTAGCCTGCAGATTCAAACATTGCTGGTTTCCAAGTCTCTTTGTGGCTTGAAAAGTCTCTGTTACACTTGAGAACGATAAGTTTCTGAAGTGCCATGGAAAGAAGTTTTTAATCAGCATGTTGTGTCAGGTGAGCAAGATTTTTCTGAGGGTGTCAAGTGAGGCAAGAATAGAAACCCATTTCAATAGGCTTATATCCTAAGTACTAAGCTCAGTATGCTTAAGGGTTGGGAGAGGGATTATGTCACCTTTAACCCTTTGTTATTTCCTATTGCTTTCCCACACTTACCTAGTATCCAGTGTAATCAGTAAATAGAGGGGCTTTTTGAAAGATTTTATTTTTCTCTGTTTATGTGATCATTTTCTTAGGAGGCCTGAAGGGTGGGATGATAAGAACAACTAAAAGGGTTTAAATTAACCTTCTCTGGGTGGGTTTTGGATTATAAATCTAATTTTAACACGAACATTGAAATAGTTCTTCTTTTCTGGTGCTATAAATCACTGGCATTTCTCTGTACTGGAATAAAAATCCACATTCAAAGCCTTGCTTGTGCAGAATTCTAATTCTGAACTGTGAAACTAGAGTCTTGGGCAGTGCTGCAATAGGAGTTATGTTTCGCTCTCTTTCTCCCTTCCCCTTGTCCCCAGGATGGTAACACATGAATGGTTAATGCAGAACCTGGGGTGTCTTTGCAGAACCAAGTTTTGAATTTTAAAAGGAGTACCTTTTTCTGCCTAGCACATAGAGTGCCAGACACTGAGATTTTGCTGCAGATACAACTGCAAGGAATCCTTCTGAATAGTGCTGCAGAGAAGGAAAGGAGCTACACAACCGCAATACTTTGGGTTTATTGCAAAATCTTACCTTAACTCTGTCTCCTTAGAATTGAGAGCCTTAAAGTTTAGCTGTATCTCCTCCTTCGTGAGGTACAACCGTGTTATTCTCCCTATTTAAGGCGTTAATTCTATGGCATGGAAATTGCCCACAAAGATGTTTACTGATTTATTGAAGACATTCAGAGAAGCATGGGGTAGGACAGGTAATCAAGCTCACACTTCTCGGGCCTCCTTCATCTGAAAAAAGGATTAGGATCTTTAGAGCTGTACTTGGTGGGTTCTGGCCTTCTGTGTAGCCCAGTTTTCTCTTGCATGGCTATGTGCTTCTTAGCATTTTACACAAGTTGCTCCTCCTCTAATGACAGTTAGTTGCAGCCATCTCACTAAATTAGTCTTGAAAGATGCCTTAGGAGAATGGAAGGCTGTTGCTGAAGTGGCTGAATAAACAGCAGAACACGAGAAGGGTGTACACAGTGTTATTGCCCCTGTTGACCCTTAGCGCAGACCCGGTTTGTTTTCTCCTCGGAATGAATCTGTGGTTCAACTCTGAGTCCAGCCTAATGCAAGAACTCTGGGCATAGCTGGTGAAATAAACAGCTTCTAATTGAGAGTGAATCATCTCTAGAATTAACTACTCTAAAGCTTTTTCAAACTGTGAAAGGAGGAGTAGGAAGCACTTAATGAATGTGTTTTTAATCGGGCAATTTGTGTTTAGCTCATCAAGCTAGAAGCATATTAGGCTTCTTGTACAGATCACAGATGGCAAGAGCAATTATATATTGTGCTTAAAACTTAATGTAGATTAGGAGGTTGTGATAACATAAATGACAGATTTCTGTATTTGGAGTTTAATGGATGCATTTCAAATGGAACGAGGTAGTCACTTAGTGGTTTTTAAAGGTTAATCCTTACCTGCCTTTATCTGGCAGTTCTCAAGCACCCTCACTGTTCCTGGTTTCCGAGTACAGCATTCGTTCCGTCCCGTGTGCCTGCCTGGCATGTGTCCTAAGGAGGCATCTTCTGTAGGGTTGTGTCAGTTCTCAAAGACATTCCAAAGTGGGTTGTGAGATGGAAAGATGCTGCTGGCACAAGCAAAAAAGAAAAAAAGAAGAAAGTCTTTTTTTAAACCTTTTTTTTTTTCCCCCTACAGCTGTAACATGTCACCTAAATCCCTTTGACTGGATAGGGCAGGACCACGGCTTTAGGATTAGTGCGTATGATGGATTTAGGATTTGAAGCAAACATGTGTTGCAGTGTTTCCATCACATCTAGTTTTTACTGCCTGGAGAGAAACGTTCTGTCTTTCAGCAGGCGTGTCCATTGAGATACTGAGGAGAACCTTCTGAGGAAAGGTGAAGGCTGGTGCAATGGTCTTTTGAAGAGCTGTACAAGGAGAAATGTGATTTGCTCCATTTTTTTCAGACCTGGAAAGAGACGGAAGAGCTTAAGCACCTGGAGAGATTCACAGTGAAAGGCAAGGGTGGCTCAGGAGGGCAGAGAGGGAAATGGATTGTACTACAAACTTTGCGCTTACTGCAATGGATGTTGTTGGTTGGTTTTGAAGAGCAAGTAGAGCCCTTGGCAAGCGTGGGACTTGCAAATCTGTTAGTAACCCAATATATGAAAGGGATACCTCTGTTTTGGAATTGCTGTCAGAAGGAGGAAGCAGCATGGAGAAGCCAGCAGCTCTGCATTGGTTTAACCTCTTGGTGGATGCTTGGCAGCTGGTAAAGTAGCACAGGAAAAAGAGTATCCTTGGGAGGCCTTTCTGTCCAGACATGGATTCATCTGCCTGCCAGCTTGCCTCATGGGCCTGTCTGTGTCCATCCTGGGTCTTCTTTAAAATGTTGAACTGAAACCCACCAGCTCTCAGAAATAGACACATAGGTACGTCACATAAAGTAAAAAGGATTTTTGTTGGGATTTTAATATTCTAAATCTGGACAGGGCAGGAGGCCTAAATTTACTGTGAAACTGGCCTCTTAAAACCCGAAAAATACCACTGGATTTTGGAAATCACCGATTATCTTGTTTTTTTCCTGATAATCTTTTTACACTAGTACACTGAAAATGTGTACTACAGAGTCTTGATATCTGCTGAGGCTGTCAGTGCCTGTATTCGGTTCTGAAGCTGCCCTTTGTCTCAGATATGGATGCCTCAAAAAGTCCCTTGCTGCAAAATAAGTTCTCAGTGGCCCGTCTGGCTGAAGAGTTTTTCTGGGTTGGTGGCAGCATCGTAGCTTCTCCGAGATGGAAAATCGGCCACTTTGGTAAGATGCAGGCTGGGTACCTGCCACTTAGCTGAACAGGACTGTAGTGTCTTGAAAGCTTTAATGTTTAAATCTTATCTAGTGATAACTTTGTCTCGCGGTCGTTTGGGGGAGTGGAAAAGGAGGAATAACTTGAGACACAGCCCTAGTCCTCGGTTGCTGGGGCAATTCTTTGGGTCTTCAAGAACCTCTCAGTTATGATTTCATTACTGATTCTTCTGGAAAAGCAAATGCAAAGTTGTATATTTTGACATGTGCAGACTTTTTAAAATTTTCTATTGAGGTTTGCTCTCTGCCAGAATTTGTACACCTCTTAACTCTTTGATTTTTCATGCAATACTTGTAGTCTTTGAGCATTGAGACATATCTCTGTTGCCTTCCTCCATAGTAAGTCTCTGGACTCTTGGAACGTTGTTTTCTGGATACTGATATGCAGTAGCAAAACTCTGAAGCTTCACTAGCTGCTGAGAAAAGTCTCTTTTTGCTTCATAGCAGCCTTTCATTTAAATAGGTACTAAACCCAACAAGCTGCTAGGGAAATGTTTCCTGTTCTGATAAATGCATTTTAATGCTGCTCTTCTTGAGCCACTCATGTCCAGCAAGGAAATCTGCAGTGGCCTCCACCAGAACCATCTGTTGCTTTGGAAGCACTTTTTTTTGCCCTACTCACCTCTCAGCTGCACTGGTCAAAGATGCTTTGTTAACAAGAAAGTTGGAGGTATAGACAGCTTAGAAACCAATGGGCATTTTTGCTGAGGTCCAGAAATGCCGTCCTACTCTGTCCTGCATTCCTGTGGATCCAGGTGGCTGGTGCAGTCATGGTGGGAGGTGAAGAGCTGCTGGACTGACCTAGTCAGCACCCTAGTTTCCACTGGATTAAAAGCATCTCTTCACTCATTAACATCTCATTTATCAGGGGTTGTACACTTGAAGGGTGGGTTCAGTCTTGCATTCTGTCTTGTACGCAGCAAACACCATCCCAACCATTGCTGGCAGAATTATACAGAAATTTTCTTTCAAAGATACTTGAGGATATTTTTGGGGCCGATGAGAAGAATAGTAGAGTTCTGAAATTTAGTGAAGCTTGAGTCAGAGCTGATAATGGAAAGTTCTTGCACTGGTACCAGGATGGTTGGTTTAAATGGTGAGAGCGACTGGCTCACAGGGCAGGTAGCGCAAAATGAGACAAATGAAGATGAATGAAGTGGGATGTGGTCTGTTCTCAATTGGATCCTGGCATAATCATGTAAATCAGTCTGCTCTACCTCATCTGTGACCACTGTAGACAGAAAATACCATAGATTGACTCTTGATCCTGCCACTCGCTGCACACCTGGGGCCACATGGAACTTTGGATGTGAAACTTTTGACAAAGCTGATCCATGTATAAAAATACTGAGTGACTAAACCCTTCTATCTTCTTTTCATCCTCACATGCTAAAATACTCCCACTCTTTCACACATTTACATCAAACCCAAAAACTCCTAAAAGACAATGATGCTACTGAACCATAAATAATGAGCAGACATTAGAATGTCTTTCTAACAATAAGCATGAAATTGGGNGAACTTTGGATGTGAAACTTTTGACAAAGCTGATCCATGTATAAAAATACTGAGTGACTAAACCCTTCTATCTTCTTTTCATCCTCACATGCTAAAATACTCCCACTCTTTCACACATTTACATCAAACCCAAAAACTCCTAAAAGACAATGATGCTACTGAACCATAAATAATGAGCAGACATTAGAATGTCTTTCTAACAATAAGCATGAAATTGGGCTCCTTTTCTCTTTTTTTTTTTTTT
>VZTM01017888.1:1188712-1201054 GCA_013400555.1 Jacana jacana | reverse complement strand
CCTTCCTCCATAGTAAGTCTCTGGACTCTTGGAACGTTGTTTTCTGGATACTGATATGCAGTAGCAAAACTCTGAAGCTTCACTAGCTGCTGAGCAAAGTCTCTTTTTGCTTCATAGCAGCCTTTCATTTAAATAGGTACTAAACCCAACAAGCTGCTAGGGAAATGTTTCCTGTTCTGATAAATGCATTTTAATGCTGCTCTTCTTGAGCCACTCATGTCCAGCAAGGAAATCTGCAGTGGCCTCCACCAGAACCATCTGTAGCTTTGGAAGCACTTTTTTTTGCCCTACTCACCTCTCAGCTGCACTGGTCAAAGATGCTTTGTTAACAAGAAAGTTGGAGGTATAGACAGCTTAGAAACCAATGGGCATTTTTGCTGAGGTCCAGAAATGCCGTCCTACTCTGTCCTGCATTCCTGTGGATCCAGGTGGCTGGTGCAGTCATGGTGGGAGGTGAAGAGCTGCTGGACTGACCTAGTCAGCACCCTAGTTTCCACTGGATTAAAAGCATCTCTTCACTCATTAACATCTCATTTATCAGGGGTTGTACACTTGAAGGGTGGGTTCAGTCTTGCATTCTGTCTTGTACGCAGCAAACACCATCCCAACCATTGCTGGCAGAATTATACAGAAATTTTCTTTCAAAGATACTTGAGGATATTTTTGGGGCCGATGAGAAGAATAGTAGAGTTCTGAAATTTAGTGAAGCTTGAGTCAGAGCTGATAATGGAAAGTTCTTGCACTGGTACCAGGATGGTTGGTTTAAATGGTGAGAGCGACTGGCTCACAGGGCAGGTAGCGCAAAATGAGACAAATGAAGATGAATGAAGTGGGATGTGGTCTGTTCTCAATTGGATCCTGGCATAATCATGTAAATCAGTCTGCTCTACCTCATCTGTGACCACTGTAGACAGAAAATACCATAGATTGACTCTTGATCCTGCCACTCGCTGCACACCTGGGGCCACATGGAACTTTGGATGTGAAACTTTTGACAAAGCTGATCCATGTATAAAAATACTGAGTGACTAAACCCTTCTATCTTCTTTTCATCCTCACATGCTAAAATACTCCCACTCTTTCACACATTTACATCAAACCCAAAAACTCCTAAAAGACAATGATGCTACTGAACCATAAATAATGAGCAGACATTAGAATGTCTTTCTAACAATAAGCATGAAATTGGGCTCCTTTTCTCTTTTTTTTTTTTTTTTCTTGTATCAGGGCAAATTGTAGGGATTTATGGTTTGTGTGGCTCTGATATTTATTGTTGCTTTAAAACTGTTTATAGCAACTATATCTGTTACTGTGAACTATGAAAAACCACTTTGAGTCTTTTCACCGTGTCAGTCACTTTGTGAGAACACGAGGCTGGAACCAAGTGTTCCGTGTTTGTTTCCTGCTCTCCTACGATGCTCCTTTTTGCCACAGTGCACAGATCCATCTCCTCTTCATGTCTATATTTTGTCCAGATGCAAATTGAGGCAACTCCTGAGATGAAAAGAGCTGAA
Source organism: Jacana jacana (assembly GCA_013400555.1). Taxonomy (NCBI): domain Eukaryota; kingdom Metazoa; phylum Chordata; class Aves; order Charadriiformes; family Jacanidae; genus Jacana; species Jacana jacana. The sequence continues at coordinate 1,199,540 of VZTM01017888.1, read as the reverse complement.
CCTCAACTCAGTTCTGCAAAAAGGTGCTATTGAAGTGCAAACTATTATTTTACCAGGAGGAAAACTTCAGCCTTAATTGGGCATAGTTAGGAGCTATTTCTTCCAAAAAGAGATTCATTGCAAGGCTGAGGGCTTTTTATTTGAAGTATAGAAATGAATCCTCAAAGAAGGCATGTGAGCAGTGGCAAGGAGAAGCAGTTACACTTGCCTTCTCATCAGCGCGCTGTTCCCATCGACGTGCTGGAAGAGACTTCAGAAGAAAAGATTTTATTTTTTCTTTGGTGTAAGTACTGCTGTGACTGAAAAGGCCTGAAAAGAAGATATAAATACAGGGACATGGTAAGAGTTATCATTTTGCTTAACCAGACCAGGCAGAAAAAGCACAGGGACACGAAATCGCAGACCGTGTTCTGTCATTAGGGGAGACCTGGCAGAAAATAGGAGGCTGCATCATTCCTGGGAGGCAGCCAGTCACTCACAGCCTGTGTTGAGGGTGTCAAGGCCGGTTCCTTGCACCAGCTGAATTGCAAAGCAATGTCTCCTGTCTGGGCAGGCACAGGCACGGCCCCAGCCTTGCTCCCAGAGGCTTCAAACCCAGGAGCTCCTGGAGGGAGCGTTTTCTAAGACGTGTTCCTTTGAAGGCCACTGGCTTTTCTGTCTGTAATGCTGCCACATCCCAGGAGGGGCCCAGGGACAAAGTGCAATACAGGGGAAGGGCCTCCTCCAAGGAGAACCTGGTTTTCAGTGATTTGGAAGGAGAAAAATCTGTTAGGTTCTTGCTACAATGTCTAGAAGCAAATTTTTAGGATCAGTGACTTAATCCATAGAAGCAATGGGAAAAAAAGCTGATAATCCATCTTAACTTTCTAGAATTACTGTTTCCAGAGTTTACTGTTTGCTTTGGCCTGGATGGCAAACAGAAAGGTGATGTAAGGAGCAGACAGATGCAGTGCCTTTGTGATGGCTCTGTGTGCAATGAAAACGGGCATTCTTGCTTCTGGAGAGAAGTAAATGGTTGGGCTATAAAGTTGTCTCCTGGTTTGCAGAAGCCCTAGTGTTGTTCTGTCCTGCTGGAAATGTTGTATTTTTTACTAAAGGAGTTTCAAAATAATGTTACTGATAAATTCAGCTTAGCTTTGCCTCAGACTCTATTATACACTGCTTATTAGTGTGTTTTGAATGTGCTTTGTGTTTCATTAGTCATGGGTGTTGGCAAGCAGTGGCACAATGTTTATGAATTAGGACTGAATGCTAAAATATTATTATGTACATCTACTCTCTCCTGCTTTAATTGGGAGAGGTGTTTTTCTGAGCTTACTAGGATTGTTCTCGTGCTGGGAGCAGTTTCTCTGGGTAAGTATTTGTAGAAATGAACTTCGGGTGCTTATGGAAAAATGACAGGTTCTCCAGAGTCCCAGGTGATGGGCTACAAACCCAGCTTTGTTAGCATTCAGTGCTTTTTCTAACTCAGGCATAAAGAACTGAATTTTAACTAATATTTCAGATCCACTTCAATCCAAATGTAGGGATTTATTGATCATATATGTTATAGGGCAGAAAAAAATACTTCTAGTTTTGTATTTGCACTTAACCTTGTCATATTGGAGAGCCTTACACAAAGCACCGATCAGTGCAAATACCTGCTCAGTGGTGTTCTCTCAGCTTCTTCCCAAGAAGAAAACTTGGAATCTTTTTTAGGTACAATAAAATGCTATTTGTATTAGGGAAGGCAAACCAAAATGCTCCTGTATGTTTACCTGAGCGGTGCAGGAGAAAATGACTCTGTAGTCGACCCTAACTGTAGATCTCTTCACAGGAATGTAGCCTTTGAAGCTGGCTTCATCTTTGCACTCACACTGGATTCTAATCACCCTCTTGCTGTTAATTTTTAAGGTGGTGAAAATGGTTTAACTCTTAAGTCATTCGTACATAAAAGTCTTTGAGTTATTTTTAGGGTCCCTAGAACACTTTTGATGACCAAGTTGGGTAATTACATTTTTCTCTTAATTGGATTCAATTTAATTGGATAGACAGAACACAAACTAAACTGCTTCATAAGCAAGCCATGGTACTTCTAACCAGTGATACTGCTGACAAGAACTCTAGAATTTGCAAAGAGAAACGTGAAAAAACACTTGTTATGCCACAAGGGTACTGTATTTTTATGAGGCAAAACCATGGGGCATAATTAATAGTGCTTGCATTAGTGCTAGAACTGTGGTAGTTTGTGCTGGCCAAGGATCTGAACTTCCAGGTGAAATTTCATACTGTGTCCAGCACAAGTTTTACATATGTAGGAGCTCAAATTAGCATCCAAGTTGATGATGAGAAGGGGATGTACCTTGTGCCGATTCTAACATGTGTGTTTCATTCATACTAACATGGGAATGAAAACTCAAAGCTGAGTCCCTGATTGCCAAGAGTCTTTGATTTTTTGGTCATCCCTCCTATATTAGACACTACAGGAAATCTTGTCCTTTGACTCCAGCTCTTAATTTGGCAGCTGGTTGGTATGTTTTCTTCTGGTAAAGGTGATTTTAAAGGGAGCAAGGTCCAACTTACTGGTAATCTCTTTATTTCTCTCTTCAGTGGAAAGATGTATGAGCTCCATGCAAGCTGGTACCCAAATGATCAAGCTCCGTGGCAGTTCCAAAGGGCTGGTCCGCTTCTATTACCTGGATGAGCACAAGTCATGTATCCGCTGGAGACCCTCTCGAAAGAATGAGAAAGCCAAAAGTGAGTGTCAACCACAGAACCTTTCTTCTCATTCCTTCTGGGGTCTTGCCCTCTTGTAAACAAACATGTACGAAGGATTTGATTCATTCACAGGTGATCAAGAAGAGTGTTGAACTTAAAGGGCAGCAAGTGATTTTGTGATTAATAATTTATGGAGACTAAGCTGCTGCTGTTAGCTCTACGGGTTGCAGTAGTGTTGCATGTGTGTATGCAAACCCTGTGTGAACTGGGGACCTTGCAACGTGAGGTTTGGGCCCTTTCTCTTCAGGAAGTCGTGTGAACTGCGTTTGATCTGGCCTAGGGCACACACACAGTCGTTCATGAACTACATGCTTTTGTCATTCTAGTTTCTATCGACTCCATTCAGGAGGTTTGCGAGGGGAAGCAGTCGGAGATCTTTCAGCGCTATGCCGATGGCAGTTTTGATCCCAACTGCTGCTTCAGCATCTACTATGGAGACCACATGGAATCTCTTGACCTGGTGTCTTCCAGTGGAGAAGAAGCACGCACCTGGATCACGGGGCTGAAATACCTGATGGCAGGGATCAGTGATGAAGACAGCCTCTCAAAACGCCAGCGGACCAGAGACCAATATCCTTATACAATCTCAGAAGATTTCCCAGTGGTGGAGAGTGATGGGTGGCACAGGCATTCCTTTAAGTATTTATTTTCTAAAAGCACTAGGCTCAAAGCTCCAAAGCAGTTCCCATTGTATTCCTTGTTTCCAGAGACAGAGAGAGGAGTCATTGAATAGGATTGTTCTGGGCAAGATTTCGAGGTGAATGACTGGAGTACACACAGGTAGATTCTTTCATCTCTCACTCCCTGTGTAAAACAGTCAATTTAATTTGATTTTATAGGACAAAGTGTGAAGGAACACTGTAGTTTGCTCAGAAGGTAGTTGTGTGCTATAGTGTGGGTGAATAGAGTGTTGCACATTGAGCATAGCGAGTCCAGAGATGTTACTGAAATAATGTAAGCAGAGTTATAGATCATCTTGAACTGTGGTTCATCCCCAGCCTCACATACAGGCTTTCCTAACACGAAAAAAATTGTATATATGTAATGTTCAGTAATGTCCCTTGGTAACCCATGCTCTCCCTTAACTCCTGTCCAATGTGGTTGAAGCAGACATTTGATGAGGCAGATAAAAACGGTGATGGCAGTCTGAGTATTAGTGAGGTGCTCCAGCTAATGCACAAACTGAACGTGAACCTGCCCCGGCAAAAGGTCAAGCAAATGTTTAAGGTAAGAAGTGGAAATGTGTTTGTTTCTAAAAGAGCAAGGATTGAGCTGCTGGAGATTTAGCATGAAAACTAATGGGAGAGATTGTAAATGCTTCAGCAGCTGGTTTGTTTCCACTCTGCTGAGAGATACTACACAGTCCATTTGGTAAATTGAAGAGAGCTGCAGAAACACGTCATAGCTAAATTGTTATTCATAGAAAAAGGCATTACACCAGGTACCTTCTGGTGTTACATAAGAGGCACACACTACAAAGACTGATTTTTTTTGCTGTATTTATCTGTCACATTTCCTCTTCTGATTACTTTCTCTGAAATAAATATTGTCCAGTGAAGTATCCAATATCCTCCAATAACTGATACTAATAAAATATCTGGTATGCAAACTTTCCTACCTGTCACGTTTTCTGCGCTACTAAGAGCAGTTTGACACCACATTCTACTGGCCTAGACCCGACTTACTGGGGCAACTGAGCCATGGGGATGCAGTTGCTTTTGTAACCAAAAGTCAGCCACGTGAAGGGCCTAAGCAGAAGTTGAATCAATAGTTTACAGCACAGTCAACTGCTGTGACTTTTGCACAAAACCAGTTTTGCACTTATTCTGCTTTTACTGTTTGTAATTGATGACAATTACTGTGCGTATCGGGTGCTTTAGAAATGCTGTTAACAAAGAAGAATAGGTCTGCTTTTTTCTCATGAAGTGCATAACCGAAACTGAGCCGGTCTCAACTGGAAATATAATTGCTCTTTGATAGCTTAGAATCAGAATATTAAGCAGCCTTGAAATGAAAAATCAAATCTCTTGGTTAATGAAATAGCTGCACCAAGTATTATAAGATATAGAAGGGTAGATTAAATGTAGGTCTTGAAGAAAGTTACCTGGAATATTAATTTGTTTAGTTAAAAAAGTAATGAGTTCTTTAAAAACATCTTCCCAAGAAAACGCAGAGGGGCAATTCTGCCAGACATAGGCGTGTTCTGTTTTGTGTTGCAGAGTACACTATCATACTTCACTGCCATAGACAGAAGAAATCCTTCCAGGAGGGTTTCCTGTAGAACAATAAAGACCTTAAACGTTGTTTCTTAGCTCATGCAGTTATGCACACATTTCAGAGGTTCAAAGGGGAAAGCTATGCACAGCATCGGTCTGATCACTCGATCTGTTCTAGCAGGCCGTGCAGTGAGCAGCCATGGCAGGCAGCAGCAACCTGCATTTAATTTCAGTGTTGCTTTATTTTCCTGCAGGAGTTTGTTTACTCCAAGTTTGCTGACACTCTTGCTGTGCATTGGGTATCTCACTGCCTTCTTGCTGTCTGCTGCAGGAGGCTGATACGGATGACAACCAGGGCACACTGGGCTTTGATGAGTTCTGCGCCTTCTATAAGATGATGTCCACACGACGTGATTTGTACCTGCTAATGCTCACCTACAGCAACCACAAGGACTACCTAGATGCAGATGACCTGAGACGCTTTCTGGAGACTGAGCAGAAGGTAGGCCCAAGCCAGGAGAACACTTCCAATCTGTCTGCATTTCCATTTGCTATTGGGAATCCATCACCTTTTTAAAGGGGTGACAACTTTGTTGTCGTGTGTGTGTAAAATAGATGTATCTGTACCAGGAGGACATTCATCCGTTGGAACAGGTTGCCTGAGAGGTCGTGCAGCCTCTGTTGTTGGAGGTTTTGAGGGCCAGACTAGGTGACACCTGAAGCTAACTGATGTAACCTTGCAGTTGGCCCTGCTTTGAGCAGGATCTGGGGCCAGATGACATTCTGGGGTCCCTGAATGATCCTACAGTCTTTTATCTAGAGACTTATGGAAGATACTGAAGCAAAGAAAAAGAATGGGATAGCAAGATGCAGTTCATGCATGAACAGATGGATTGGCTCATCTTTGCCTTTTTGCTCTCATGATCTCTTTTGAAGCTGCATGCCTGGAAGTCATAAATCTCCATCAGTTTCAAACGTCTAAGAAATTAATGAATAAAAAAGCCACCTCTTTGGCACTTATCTTTTTAGATAAGTGGGGTATGTTTCCATTTCATTGGTCAATTGATCCTCCAGATGGTGAGAGGAAAATGAACACTGGCCACAGGACACAGATCAGCTCAGCTGATCACTGACGTGGACAACTCATGCCTGTGGGCCTTCTCTCCCTTCCCAGCGCTGCCCTTTCTCATACAACACGCACGGAGAAAACAAGTGTTCGTCTGCGCCTTTGAAGCTGTACCAGAAAAACCTTCTGCTCCAGAGTTTTGGCTTTTGAACCCACCAAGCCTGTGATGTATGGGCAAATAAAGGCTTAGGGGTTTTTTCTTTCTCTTATTTGACTTTAATTTATTAGGTTTTAAATTACTGCCAGAAAAGGCATTGATCTGGTAGTAGATATGCTGGTGGTTTCATTTCCCTCTAAGCAAAGATTCCATGGTGCCAAAACAGTCATCAATTTAGTCACTTTATTGGCAGTCCCCTGCGCTGACAAGGGCTTTGCTGGACCACACAGGACAGGGATATTAAATAAGAGCAGGGATAATAATTGGAGAATAAATGAACAGTAAATAGCAGGAATATTAAATAACAATGTTAATAGGGAGTTATGAAAACATTGCAAGGTAAAAAAAGCTACAGCTTATCATAAATGGCCCTCTTTTAATAAATGACAATATTTACAAGCATGTATTTCCCTTTTACTCTTTCCTTTTTCAGTAGAGAATCCAAAGCAGCTCTGAAGTTAACAGATTTCCTTAAGGAGCTTTCTGAGAGCATTACGTCCTGATTCTCTGTTACCCTGCTAGTAACTGATCTTTCTGTCTGCTGCATAAAGATGAGCCATTTTCTTGTTTTATTTTAAAGTGAAAACCCTTTGATAATGCAAACTAATCCTTTAATCCTACAAGAGAAGAAATCCCATTGGTTTGTGACAAAGCTTGTTCTGTTTGGATGCTCTTTGTGCCTAATAACACTCTAACCAGATTTGACCTACAAAGCAGAACTCTGTCTTTATTGGCTGCCATCAGGCAGCTGCCAATGGGGCAGAAACTTTTCACAAAGCAGCCTAGTTCTTATCTGACCTGACACTGATTGACAGGAGTGAGAATCTCTCTGGGTAACTAGAAACCCCCAGTACCAGTATGGATGACCTGGCCAGTTGTTAAATTGTACAGGGAGAAGAGAGCTAAGAGAAGCTGTGATTACCAGTTAACACGTCATTTTTGGCTACTTTTACAGATGACGAATGTGACTGAAGAGCACTGCCTGGAAATCATCAGCAAGTTTGAGCCCTGCCTGGAGAACAAGAAGGAGGGAGCTCTGGGCATCGATGGTGAGCTGGCTGGTGTAGCTTCTGTAGGAAAGAGGCAATTGTTTAAATGCTTCTGAGAATATTGCAGTCATTTGCAGAATGCATAGTCATAGAATTTTGTCAGGTTTATATAGAGTATACTTTTCAGAAGGTGGGGATTTTTTAAAATATCTATTATTTGCTGAGCAATCTAAAGGGAAATTGGAAATCTCTTTTGAAGATGTTGAAAGGTACATGTTGTGATGAAGCAGCAGTCATTGAAGGGCAGCTGGAGCTGGGTGCATCTTTATTTGTGCTTTTGGAAAATACAGTAGAATTTAGTTGTGTCATTCCTGCAGGTATTTTTGGAAATCCTTTAAGTTTTAGTAAGAGAGTGATCTGATCCAGAGTAAACATGTGAAGTGGGATGACAGCTGAAATTTGTCTAGAAGTATATGCTTTCATGACTTCTGGTGCTAAACCCTTCACTCTGAATAGAACAATGTGTTACCATCCTGATGGTAGCTGTTATTTTGAGGACTGATTCTAAATCCTTACCCCTAAAGAGTAATCATCTGCCAGATCTTATTGGCTCCAAGAGCAGAATACATTCCTCAGGAGCTGGATTCTGTGCAAAAATTCTAGGACATTTGAAACTCAATTTTGTCCATTTCTGTGGGTGTATTGTCATAGCAAAAAGTGGCAAAATAGAAGTTTGGGTTTACTGCATGAAGTGGGTAGTTTCTGGGTAGTGTATAAAGTGTTTTGGTTTTTGTTTCAAGAGGTGATGGTTGCTTAGCATGGATTCAGGTCTGTTCTACTTCCAGACTAAATTTTCTGTATTTTAAAGCTTATACTAATGAGAAGTGAGTGAAGCAGATGACATATTAATGTTTTTATTTTCTGGTGCTCTACAGTCAGTGGCAGTCACATAAATAATGAATAATCAGGTTCATTATCTCGCCTGCTTCATAGCTAGAAAAACAAAGCTAGGCTTTCCAAACAATTGTACTTTTCATACTGGAATGAAAAACTGTAAACCCCCCTGGCCTGATCTATAAAACTGCTTTGCCTAAGGATGGATGCCAATATATTTTATTTTTTTAAAAAAACTTTTGTCAATACAAAATGTAAAGCTTATAGGAACCATCATAAAGGTGACATTTTATCTTAAAGTCACTTCCAGTTTAGTTTCTCTGTGTTCTGTAGACCATTATTGGAGACTGATTTTGAGAACTGGAGATATTTTGCCTTGTGAAGCTTTAGTGAAACTAAGAACCAGCCTGTCACAGTCAGAGAAAGGGAGTTAAGACCTTCAGAAGTGTGGCAGGAGTTTTATATGGGCACTGTTTTATTTATGGAACGATGAGTGAAATGTCAGGAGAACAAGAAGTCTTGAAGCAGAGACCTTTTGAATAAAGACATCATCACTGTGGGCAGCTGTTAAAGCCAGGACGTCACTGGAAATCTCAGTCTTTCATTGGTGCTGAATGAAAAGAATTTTGGGGAGACTCGAGATGGAAGTAACAGTTTTTAATGTGAAAATGTCTGTGTAGATGTGATCAAAATGCCAGGATATGACCGCAGATCTCTGGGGGCTTTTATATGCCATGCAATTTAATGTCCCAGTAGCATCTTTTGACAAAAATTATAAGCCTAAAATATCAGGCTTGGGTTAAATAGACATATTCTTCAGGAAGGGCGCAGAGCGAGGAAATGTACAAAGCAGCTAGAAATGTCTTGAAAGCAATAACTGCAGTTGTGACAGCTAGGATGTAGCAGTGTTATTTATTTATCTTACATGTTTGTGAGTGTGTTGGTGAATGTGGGGCTGCATTTTTAGGCTGGCTTTAGGGGAAGGCTACGGCCACAAAAAGCATCGATGAAGCTGTATTATTTATGGTAGTGTTTGTTTACAGGTTTCACCAATTACATGCGGAGTCCGTCAGGGGACATATTCAACCCAGAACACTACCAAGTGAATCAGGACATGAGTTATCCTTTGAGTCACTATTTCATTACCTCTTCACATAATACCTACCTCATGGGAGATCAGCTGATGTCCCAGTCCAGGGTGGACATGTACGCATGGGTGCTACAATCCGGCTGTCGGTGCGTGGAAGGTAAAGATCAAAAGGAATCATCAGTAACCTCCGTAGCTTTGTTTCTCCTCTGAAAAGCAAGGCTCATTACTTCTGCAGAAGTACATGGTAACTGGGTAGAAGACAAAGCCTAGTAAAATAACGTCTGTCTTTCATAAAGAACAACAAAATAATCTTACCTTATAATGGATGAATTTTTTGAGCATGGAAATAAGGCAGACAATTGAAGGACGGTGTCATTAGCACTGAGGTAAAAATGGTAAAAATTTTTGTGGAGAGAATACTAATGTTTAGTGGAATTGCAGGGTCCTGTAGTCTTCCTCAGATGGTGGCCCCAGATGTTACTTGTCTGATGGGTGTCATTGTTTCTGTTCTACAGTTGACTGCTGGGATGGGCCGGACGGTGAACCAATTGTCCACCATGGATACACTTTGACTTCCAAAATTCTCTTCAAAGATGTGATTGAAACTATCAACAAATATGCCTTTATCAAGAATGAGTATGTATACAGTCTGCCAAGTTTTGAGTCTCAGGGCTGTGAACTGGAGTGTTCCCGGGCACCCCTGTAAAGAGAGTCAGTGAAAGTCTAATCTGCTCCTACGTGTGCCAGACTGAATTCTGAGTTGTTTTCTGTGGGGAGAAAGCTTCACAAAGAAACAGCAAGGCAAAGCTGACAGAGTAGGGGTGTTCTGTATGTAGTTGTGGGGCTGTCTTTATCCCATTCGTATGAGACAAGAGGATCAACGTGTTTTGACAGTGGATGTTTGTAGTGAGTAGCTGACAGTTTAACCACATATCTCTGGATGTGTCCTCAGCTATGTCAGGGATACACTTGGTTGGTTGCTTCAGGGGTAGGAAGCAAGTCAGGCAGCAAAGGAATAAAAAGAGACAGTAACAGTTGCAGAGAAAGCAGACTGTTCAGGAGAAATAGGTTATTTTCACATTTTTGGAGTTTGTCTGAAGATGTGGTAAATAAATCCAAGGAAAGCTGGCCAGGAAAATGCATAGTGATGCTTCTGAAATTGCTGCAGTTCTTAAAAGCTTTAAAGAAAGGTTAACAGGGACCACGTTACAACTTAGTATTTGTGGTGGGTTTTTTCTTGCTAAGTATTGATGTTCAGTCAGAGTTTGGTACTGAACAAAACACAGTTCAGACTTGCAGCCGTTTTCCTTCCCAGAATGAACTGGGGGCGTAGCTGTTGGGAGGCTGCAGGTTCAGCTGCTGGGAATTTAACTGTCCTCATCAATTGGGAAAGTTTTGTCCTGCAGGTGTTTTCTGGCTGAGAGCCTCATTTTTCCTAATGAGGAGCTAATGAGGGCCAGATGTCAGGATAGACATGTTCCTATTCTTAATTAGCTTTTAATTAATGAATACCTCATTCAGCCCTACAAAACTCACGTATACTGGCTTTTGCCCTTATCCTAAAAATACTCATCTCTGAACAGCAGTCCACCTCCAGTG